>JAEIFU010002042.1:0-52173 GCA_018904235.1 Lordiphosa stackelbergi
GTGTAATTTGGTCACTATTCCACCGACTAACAAGATTACTTTCAAAACGAAAACTTGTCTGGTTTTGATGTTGCGAGAATATGAACTCAATTCCACTTTCTGGAAAGGTTGCCGTGGAAGTGGAATTGAGAACATGCCTGTATGCTTTTAGTCGGTGGAATGAAAAGTAATGCCAAATTACGCACGCTACAGAAGCTAGATGTGCATAAAGTGGGAAATTTTCTTAATTTGTGATCAATTTAGAAATTGTTAGTGAAATTTAATTGCCATTCTAGTCTTTAATTGATTTATAAAGACTTTTGTTTAATGTGTCCAGATTTTGCCAGTAAACAAAAACGAATAGTGAAACATAAAAAGTCAGCTCTCTCATTTCCGACTGTTCCATTTTCAATCGTTTCGCTGGGAATTTTCATTCTCTTCTTCTCTAGTGCCATTTTCGCTTGTTCCAGTGTAATACAATAGGAGAGCCATTTCAATCGAAAATCAGAACACAAAACAAAACCTAAGCGGAATTGCGTTCGATTTACTTTTCAAAAAGAAGTGGAATTGAAACATGCCGTATATATTATACGCGGTCCGCGCAAAGATACACGTACTTGGAATTTCTATCATCAAAATTCAAATCGGGCAGATCGGACGTCAGCGATTGAAATTTCTTACTGCTTTTATGCAGATTGAAGTGGCTTTGGAGTGTGGATACAGGCCGACATGGCCTCAAAATGTCAGGCCATGCGCGCATATTGTCTACTTAGTGGTATAATATACCTCTTGGCCTCTGCCAAGTCATTAACGTCATGCAGGAGGTGCAGCAGGTACAGCAAATGTCTGTTTCACGCTTGAGTTGTGTGTGCAATACAAGGATCCGGAAATTTTCGCAAATTTTGAATTTTAAAATTCAATAACACTGTATATCGTCGGCTAAAAACTGGCAACACCAGTACACAGCAATTAGGTCACAGTGTAATCGGATAGATTCCACTCAGATGAGAGCTCAGTCAAAATAGAATCGGCTCTATTTTGTCTGATCGCTCATACGTCTACTCAGACCTTTTTTACACAGTCTGACAGCAAATCAGACGAAAACTCAGCTGAATGATCAGGTCGTGTAAATAGAGCTTTAGGCCTACTTGATTATCGTGTGTCATTTATCAAACAGAGTGAAGGCAGCCGAATATTAACTATTTCACATTGAGTGTGGAGTCAAGCAACTACTTGCCCTTTTGTCCTCCATTTGGCTCCATTTTCCATTTAATTTCTTTAACACAAAAAGATATTGGTTGTGTGTGGCACGTTTTGTTGTACAGTGTTGACCCTTTTGTGCGTTGTGGGCAGTCGGGCACATTGGTCAAAACAACAAACGGCACTACTAATAAAACTGCCTTTTTAAATTAAATTTTTTAAATTTTAAATAGATATATTAAATAGACAATTCCTTTCCGTTGTTATTATAAAAATAGCTTCAATTTTCAACGGTTTTTTGCACAGCGATATCATCTCTATATCGTTATTCGCACGTTTTATTCTTTTTTTTTATTTTTCTCTCTTTATAACGGTAAAAATACTCGTGACAAAATAGCAGTTACCTAATATATTGTCCATCTCTAAGCCAGAGCCAGTACGAGATCCGATAAGATTTGTCCAATTAGTAAAGATTCCTCCAATAATAAAGTGACTAATGGCCCCGAGTTTAAATGATAAAAAAAATGATTAATTTATGCCCGGCCCCAAAAAGCCAACGATTTGTGCAAGAACGCGAGTTTTTCCCCCACCCATTATCAGCGCTCGTTCTCGGCCAGAAAAAGTTCTAAATGCCCACGGTTGTTGCCCAAATCCAACTTTAACACCAAGAACTATGTGCTAGCGTTAAGTTGTTTATTTGTTTGTGGTCTCGAATTGCAATTCGCCGTGGCCGCTGCTGCTGCTGCTGACGTCGCAAAATGGTCTCGCTGATAAAAAACCAATTGCTCAAACATTTATCCATGTAAGTGTTGGTGTGGGGGGTGTGCAATTTTCAAATTCATAACGCAGTTAAAGTGTGAAATTGAATTATGAACTGTAATTAGTTTCCAGCTGGGGACGACAGATTTGTTTGTGGCAGGCAAAAGGGTCAGAAATTGATTTTTCCCGTCGTTGTTTTTGCTGCTGCTGCTGCCATTTCAATGTCGTCCCCTTTGTTAGTGCATGTGTGTGTGTGTGTGTGTATGGGTGTGTGTATATATTATTTTTTTTGCAGCTTCTCCCACCCACCCCACCTGGACCTTAAATCATCACCTGTGGGGCTAAGTTTTTGCCTCGCTTTTATGTCTTCTTCATCGTTTGTCGTTCTTAATTTGTTGCTTCTTAACAACCACCCCCTAAGTGTTAGTATTGGTACTAACTGGTGTAACAAGTGGAACCCGAACCCTCCCACGCCCCATTTTGTCATCATAAACGTTTATTGGTTCAACTGGAAATCCAATTTTCAAGAGGGGAGCCAGCAGCAATATACCACCGTGCTCTCAAATTCTTTTTTATGGCTTGGCAGTTGTGTGAGCTGTATTCTGAATATTCTACTTTTAAAATAAATAACTCGGAGATATTTTTCGATTTTCACTTTCGTCTTCGTTCAACAGTTCAGTCGATTAATGATTCTTTGCCCATTAAATCGTTTGCCTTGTAGTTTAGTTTAGTCTATATACTTCAGTCTGAAGGACTAACTTCCTTCCTCACTGTGCAAAACTTCCCAAACTTACATTCCGCGGGTCAAGGCAAATATTTGCAGTGTATGATTGGCTGCTAGGTATTCCTACATGATTTTCGGATTTTATTATTAAAACACACAATGCATTCACACTTTCTCAATCTTCCCGTCGATTTAGGGCCGATTTCTCATCTTCTACATAGAGCTATATGTCACATAATCTTTCAAATATCAGAGTAAATTGTGAGCTTATCTGACACATAGCAGCTATCTGAATGAAGAGAAAACGGTATTTATCTCTGTGACTTGGTGGGCTACTCTTCACGGGCAACTGCTTTATAGACAACAAAATGAAGAAGAGAGCAAAACCACATTCTCCGAGATTCATGCACCATATCAGTGACTATGAAATGCGGGCAGCTTTGAATTGTGGTCACAAATGAAATAAACTAATCAATGATACATTGAATAATTTGTGCGATAACCTTTCGACATCTTCTAGGGTGTTTTATTATGTCTTGCTCACGCGTCGTCATACAGTGAGGTAACTGACCCTGTCATGTAGCATCAATTAAATTTCCAGATGCATTTCTCCTTGAGGTCACTGATGATATTTCGAAAACTAAAGCTATTTCAGAAATTGTGAGTTAGCGTGATTTTTTACCCTTGGAGAGGGTATATTAAAATTGTCCGGATGTTTGTCATAGAAAGAATCATCTCCGACCATATTCTTTATGTGTCTTGGTCTGCATGACCAGCTGAGTTGATATAGCCGAAGCTATTACGCTTTTTTCGATATTTTTAATTGAATTTTTGATTCAAAGATTCTTTAGATGTTATTCCATAACATGTATATGATATAAATAAACCAACATTAATCACATCTCCAAAAAAAATTAATGAAAATATGCACTTATTATTCTTTGATTTGAAAATGCATTTTAGGGTCTTGTTAAAGCAATGCGCCGATTCAAGAGTGCGCGACTTTCGAATCACTCGCAAAGTGTCTCTGTGGAAGGCGAAAAGGGGGGAAAAGGAAAAAAAATGTTAGTTCTGTCAAATTTACAAAAAATTAAACATTCTTTGGGAAACAGTTAAATGTTTGGACTTAATTTTAATGTAAAAATGAATAAATTATTTAATTAGTTTAAACATTGAAATTTGCGTCTCAATAATAATTAGGAAAAACAACCAAAGTTTTATTTTATGTTAATCCGAAGCTACCACATCATCACTCGCTAGCGGCATTAAGGGCTGGCAAGTTATACCTCATGTTTATGCCAACAAATATTTAAAACTAAAATTTTATTTATGAAGAATACGAACTAACTTGATCTTAATTTGCTGCATCATAAAACATTTATCAAAGGCAAAAATTCTTTGAACATCAAATTAACCCATAACTAAATTAGGGAATTTTTTTTTGCGAGAGATGCAGCCCTGTTTTTAGCGATGGAACTTAATTGGAACAGTTTCTGTTCTAACTAGATTTTCAATAAGAAAATGAAATCTCTCGAGTTCTGTTACGACGGATTTTTCAAAAATGTTGAGGTCAAAATCTCTAGAGATTTCAGACACATATAGTATTCAGTGAAGTGTTTGTAACTCAAGTTCCATTTGGGGCCGAAATGCAGTCGACATAAAGCATGGGGCCACATTGGTCCAAGTGGTCTGATTTGGGCACACATAACTTGGTTCCTCGCCGACAGCATGCAATTTCGGTAAGATCCTCTATAAGCTCGTCCATCACTTCAACTGCAGCATCATGGTCCATTTCTAAAGATTTTTTTATGTATTCATATTTTTATGCTCGCTTTGTTTGCTTGATTTGTACACTTACCATTAATGCGTTTACATTTAGGTATTAAAACTTTGACTCAAAAGTCTCAGAAAAATTCACAGCCTGTATTTACTAATAAAAAAAATTAAGAAGGTAAACCTAGGAAATTCCCGAAAAAACCTTGTATGAAAACTCAGTTTGTAAGGACAAAATACGAAATAATTTGATCAACAATTTTCCAATGACGCAGCCAGGGATGGAAAATAATATACATGCAAATAACTATTTTTCATCCGATTGATTTAAACCAACGCGATTTATAAGAATAGAATACGTGAAATAATTTGAAGTGAGTTTTTCCAATGACGGAAAATCCTGCCCGGCCTGGTAATAAAAATTTAATGAGTGAAAAGTCAACAGGATAAAAATTCATTGATGATTTAATTTGAACTGGGATGCCCACTGGGAAGTGGTTTGGTATGTGGATGGGAAGTGCATGGAATGTAGGTGGGAAGTTGGCAGGATGTGTGTTGGATGTGGATGGGATGTCGGCTGATATTGGTTCTATACTGTTTTGATGGCGCAGCGAAGCTCGACGGGATATACGCTAGTAGAAATATTTCCTTAAGCGTTCTTTACCATGGTTTGACAATTTTTAAAGGACATCGGTTCGGTTCAGCTCGGTTCACGAACACGAATAAAAGGTACGGTTTTGTACCTTGTTGGATTGTATCCTTGACTCAAAGCAAAAACTATTCAAAGTATTTTTGGAACAACTATTCATGCGTCAACACTACTCTTAGGAAAATGTTGGTAAATTTAAAGCTCTTATTCGTTATCATTAAGAACAGACTTCCAGACCTTCAATTTCGCAGCTGATCCCACACACTTCACACCACTCAATTTTTGGACACATCCTACATTAACAGCAGCATGACTGGGACTACGATTAAATCCCTACCCTACCATCACTATGTTCGATTTGAATTTTCCTTTCCAGCTTTCTTTTCTATATACCCATACCATATATATCCACACCAGCCGATATAACAACATCTTTATGGGGTAACGAAATAGCTCCGACGTTATATCTCCGCCGCGTTTCAATCGACATATCTCCCGGCGGAGATATATCGCTTTGAAACGGCATAACTCCGCGCGAAGATATGTCGCTTGCAACACGACGGAGATATGACGTTTTAAAACGACAAACCTCCGCCGTTTAGATTCTACTAAAAATGCGAAAACCGGAAAATACAACGTAAGAAGATATTCTAGAATGTTGGTTTGTGAGACAAATTAAGTTGTTTTCCCGTTGCCCAGACATACATATTTCTCTCGAACTTTTTCTTGCTTTTGCCACAATGTGTAATGATAAATTTGTCATAAATTAAATAATTGAGTTCTTATTTTCAATTTTGCAACCTAGAGGCCAATGTTTTAATTTTTTTGGCCAACTTAAAGCCGAAATACAAACAACCGCATGAGCAACAACAACAACGAAAAATTTCTTAATTTAATTTAACCGATTACCTAGCGAATACAAACCGCTTGTTAATATCACTTACAGTTTTTGTGTACTTTAAAATTTTGTAAACCTTTAAAAAATTGTAAGGTTACCCTTAATAAGCAAATAACAGGTTATAAATAATTAAACAGTCAGGCCTGTTCCGGTTTTCACTTTCGACAAAAATTGTCGAATTCAAGTTGGTTAAATGTGCTGTTGTATCACATTGATTCGAGTAAAGAGTAATTAGAAACTAAAGGTTAGATACGGATTTCCTTGGATGTCTAATAGAAAAGAGAACATGTAGAAAATTCGAATTCAGTTTTGTGTAAACCGGAACATGGCAGAGTACAACACTAAAAAAAAACCGGCATAAGACTCTTAAATTATTGTATGATAAAGGGGACCTCTGTAAGCATCACCTCATACCGAGTTTATCAAATAAAGCCTCTATTCTCGTTTTATGGGAACTTTTGTACGTGCAACACACAACAATGACCATTTTAACTTGGTTTTTAATGGTTTAAGATAAAATTTCGCAAAACTTAGCAATTACGGACGGGGTCCTTGGGAACGAAATACAAAATTTTCACTTCAATCGTACAGTTGTCTAAGGTACCACCAGAAGGAATTAAAACTTAATTCTTCAATATCTTAGAAAGTGCAAGGTAGATTTTCATTGAAATTGTTTTTATGATGATATAGAGAGAGAAAATTTTATATTCACCCACGAACTGGACTATAAACCAGACATAAAAATAGACCAAACTGTGTTTTCAGATTCACCAACTAGCAGATGCCTTTTAACAACATTAACTATTTGGGTATCACTGGCTTCCTCAAAATGATGGAATTAAACTTATGAATAAAACTTGTCATTACTTCAAAGAAAAAGTCAAATTTCAATTAAAATAGCCATCTTTGAAGAAACCGCGTTGAGATGCCTTGAATTGAAGTATTGAAATTACATGATAAGTTTTCCTGCTGGCAATGAAGCACTTTACTCATAAAATTTATTACATAATTTTAGGGAAGCTCGTGATTAGCTTGTCGAGCACCATTGCAATAGCCCATTATACCGTGTGCTTTCTAAGATATGGAAGAATGAAGGTTTAAATCTTACTGGAGGTACCTTAACCGATTGCACGATTGAAGTGAATTTATTATATTGCGTTCTCTATGACCCACTCCACATTTGCTGAATTTTGCAAGAATTTTATCTTAAAAAACTAAGAACCAAGTTAAAATTTTTGACGTTGTAAAGTACAAAAGTATCAGGTGATGCTTACAGATGAAAGGGTCTTATGCCGGGTTGTTAAAAAAAATAGGATTTTGTCGAACTGTGTTATTGTTAAAGCAAGTAAGAAAGGATCCTTATTGTTATATACCCGGTAACCCTTTACTCATTTACAAAGAAAATATTTTCAAAAAAACCTCCCTCTTAACCAATGTGTTAAGCTAAAACTGGCACGCTCCAAAAAGGAATTTTTCAGTTTTTTCTCTCTTTCTAATCAGCTCGCTTTTTTTCTGGCGGAGATATGCCGTTTTGAAACGACATACCTCCGCGCGGAGATATGTCTTTTGAAGCGCATCGGAGATATGTCGTTTCAAAACGACATACCTCCGCGCGGAGATATGTCGTGTGTAACACGGCGGAGAAGTATGTAGTTTCAAAACAACATATCTCCGCCAGAAAAAAAGCAATATATCTCCGACGGCAAAATGTACTGGGCGAAGGATATGTCGTCGCAGATATAACGCTATGCCATCTTTAAAAAGTATATATATTCTTGATCAGCAGTCGATTTAGACATATCCGTATAAACAAACAGATCTCAGAAATGGTAAGGTTTGGAATCTACATATGTAACGAATGTACACTTTGTTATAACTAAAATTCTAACTAAATTGCAGTGCTCAGGAATTGAATTCGTTATATAGAGAACTTCGTTGTGCGGAAGTTCTTAATAGGGAAGTTCGACTGTATTTTAAAACTGAATAAGCTTTGCCCTGCTGAAGCTATCCTGGATTGCTGGCTCTAAAATGCTACACATTTTCCTGTATTTCAATTATCTTTCTTGCTTTCATTTTAATATGGTGCGGATATAAATAAAGATGTAAATATGCCCAGACCTGCCACCTGCCTACACAGAGGCGGTTATATATACATACATACATACTGTGTACTGCCGTACACCTTTAGCTACCTTGTTCTCATTGTCTCGAGTCTGGGGTTGCCCATTCTTATGTTTTTTTTCCCACCCTTTCCAAGTTTACTTTATTTTTTTCCACGCAATTAAGCTGCAAACAAACTAACTTTATAACAAGGCTAAAAGTGTAAATGCAAAGCAAACTTGTTGCCCGTTAAATCCTTACCCCCCCCCACGCGGATGCTTTGCCATCTTCTAAAATACCTAAAGAAAAGTTGAAGGGAAATCCTTTTAAGTAAAAAGTTGTTTCTGTAATGTTGAAAAAGTTTTCTTTAAGTCAACTTTTTAATGTAATAACCAGAGGCAAGTTTTGTTTACTTAAATAATGAAATTGGATTTGTTTAATGATATAAGCAGTTTCATTTAAATGCTCTTTTCTTCTATTATTTAATGAAATGTCTTTACTTTCCTTCATCAATCAATATTTCAATTTAAATTATGCACGTTTGGGGAGCCATTAAGGGGAAATGGGTCAATTGATGGCAACTGACAGTTTACCATATGGTTATATGCTAACTGGGGCACGCCCATTTGCCCACTTGTTGCCTTCGACCCAAACGGAAGCAGTAGCAACTTGTGCATCCAAGTTGAAATAATTGTGTTGGCACATTAAAACAGCTCAAAATTGGATTTGTTTATCTTCATTTCAGCTACACTAAGAATCTTTCCTCGGACAAAATTAATTTGAGCACATTTCGTGGTGAGGGTGAACTGTCCAACCTTGAGCTAGATGAGCGTGTGCTTACCGAGCTGCTGGAGTTGCCCAGCTGGTTGCGGTTAACATCGGCCTGGTGCAATCATGTGTCTTTTCGTATTAGTTGGACAAAGCTTAAGAGCGTGCCCATTACACTGGTAAGTTGAACAAGAGAAATTGAATTGGGGATAATAAGTATACCAAGTTAAGTAGCCTTCATGGGCCAGGATTATGGAAGAACCATATACAAATCTTTAGCAGTTTGGTTAGTAAATAAGGGAAGAAATTTAAACTTGTTCTCGTAAGAGACTGGCATGCAGAGTTAATGCTGAGAGCGTGAGAGAGAGCTCTGTTACAAGATCGAACAGAAAACTTTGTCTTAAATTAACATATTTTTGGAACTAAAAAAATCGATTAACCCAAAAAGTATTCTTAACAATTTGCAGACTCTCGATGAGGTGCGCATAACGATTGAGACCTGTAATCCCAACTCACGCGATGCAGGTGGAGGAGGTTCAGGATCACCAGCGACATCTGCCGCTGCCTTACCACAAGTGCCTCAGGGTAAATACAGTTTCATACACAAAGTGGTCGATGGCATAACCATTGTGGTCAACACGGTAAATGTGAATTTTGTAAGCGCTGCCTTTACCGCTTCCGTGCAAATGTCACGCATACGTGTCGAATCCAAAACTCCTAAATGGGCCAATGCTGATCTTCGTTTGACACGCCTTAAGGATGCACAAAAAGGTATTATATTAATCTTCAAGGAGTTGTCATGGCAAACGGTACGCATTGAGGCCAGTTCCACACAGGACACCGGATTAACCCCATTGCGACTGTTGACAAATCATGCCCGCTGCCGCATAACTATTAGGAAACGTTTGGCTGACTGCACTCTGCTCGCCTCGCGTTTGGTCTTAATATTGGATGATTTACTTTGGGTACTGACCGATTCACAGCTGAAGGCAGCTTTGCATTTTGTGGACTCGCTTTCGGGTCTAATCAAGGCGGCCACTCATGCCACACAGAAGACCAAGGCAGCCAGAAAAATGCAAGTGAGTGGGGCAACCTAAAGCTGTTTAAAATATATTTTTGTTAAATGAATCGCTTTGTTTTCCAGACCCTGCCCGAGTACAAGGCCCAGTTGGCTCAACAGCAGAATCGCCTGTCGGAATCGGCTCATTTAACCACAGCGCAGCGCATGTTCAACGCCTTCGATGTACGTGAAACTTCGTATCATTTCTTTAGCCAACGCATAGATCTACACTTGTGCGATGATGAGGGCGATGGACGCTCCAGTTATCCTGAACTGAATAAAGGCGGTGCCTTGCAGGTCTCGGTGACAGCCTTCCAAGTGGATTACTATCCCTATCATTTAGCCAAATCGGATCGTTCACATTGGGCCAAATATAAGGAAGCTTCAGTGGCACCAGCTTTGTGGCTAAAGGAATCCTTAAATGCTTTTCGCGAGGCGGTATTGAATTTAAGTCAACCCAATCGTCCGGCCATGCATGCCCCTTTGGAGAGAAGCACGCCAGCCTCACCCATTATGTTAAGTGCCAGCATGTTGGGTTCACAATTTGGAGCAGGCAGTGGCGGTTCCAATGGCAGCAGTACACCCACTGCAGCTGCAGCTGCTGGTTCTGTAGGCTCTGGCTCGGGCTCAGCATCGGCTGCCAGCAGTCAGTTTACGCAATCGGCTCAGCAACGCAGCACTTTGGAGAATTTGGCCAAATTGATGAGCGCTTGTGTCATCTTGAGAATTGAGGATTTCACATTATATCGCGTGACCACATCGGGTAAAAAACAAATGCCCAAGGAATTTATCTCAGGTATGTGAAGATTTTATAATCCTTCACCCAGGTCTGGCGGTTCGTGTGCAAACCATGTGCAAAAATAAGTTTTATAACAATATTAAAGCTGTACAACATTGTTTCCTTCAGGCCTTTAAGCCTTTTTTTCTAAGAAGAAGAATCGCTTCGAACTCTGGTGAGCGACTGACTGCTTTCTGCTCTCTTGGTCTCAGTTTCGGCATGCGTTCGGTTCGTATATGTGTAAATAGCGAAATGTCTTCGCCTCCTGGGGGACCCATAGAACATCGCTGCATTAAATCATCCTCCCTAAAAAGGTAGATATTTTTTCCTCAACAATTTTATATTCAAAATATTTTAAAAATACTGGATTCCATACTAATTTAGTAAAGTTAATTTTGCTAAATAAACAGTCTGTGGCCCAGTGGTTAGTGTGTTGGACTGCTGGCCGGAGGTCTTGGGTTCGATCCCGCCCCTGAACATCTAATAATAAAAAGTTTTTTCTTTCTTTATAAGAATAGCTTTTACACATACGGTCACCTTTCACCAGCTATTGGCGCCAGCTGTGAAGTAACTAGCCATGAAAAAGCAAATTCTCAAACTTTGCCGTTCGGATTCGGCGTTAAACTGTAGGTCCCTTTCTCTTGTGCGAAAAATTTAAGGCACACACAATACTTGCCCCGTTGGAGGAGCTGTCAGCCAATTTTACATTTACATTTTTACAATTTTGCTAAGCTCCGGTTCCGGGGTTTATGGTTTTTTTACGTTTTTTTTTTTTAAAGCTTCTGGTTCGAACCTTGGTTCGACCCACGCATTAACAGATTGAAAAAGATTTTCCTTAATTTGTTTAGGATACAAAATAATACATATTTCGAATTTCTTAATATTTGGCAAATAGACTTGACTTAGTTATGGGGGCTAACAACATTTGAAAAAAAAAAAATATAAACACTTTGCCTTACACAGCACAAAAAAACAAAACTTTCTTTTTTAAAGCTCGGTACGGAGTACTCAAAAAAAGCGCTCGCAAACCAAAAACTCCATATAAATAAAACGTTGTCAAACCACACGCAAAACATTTGATCCACACAAACATCGAACTCGAACGCCGAACTCTAAATTTGTGGATTCCATCTGTTCGAGCCTTTTTGGGCGCCCAAAGTAATTAAATTTATTTATTTTGACGCTCGAAGCAAACATAATGTCAGAAAACCGTAGAGGCAAAGATAAGTATTTGGAACCTCACCAATAAAAGATCTGACAAAGATCTGCAACAATCATGTCCGGGATAGAAGCAACAAGAGAAAAAGTTTTTTTAATTTTTATATGAAAATTTATTACATTTTTGATTGGTCTTGCACGACACAGATTCGTTTGCGGCTGGAGAGGATGTTTCGTTTTGGCGTCAACTCAAGAGGCAAATAAAACTGTTGGCGCTCATATGGAAGATTTGTCTCGAACTGTTGTGGGAACCTTCGTCCTGAAAGTGGCATGATGACGTCCCTCGTCATAACAGGTGTGACAACTATGCCGACCCCAGTTCTTATCCTCTGAACCAAGCCTGGGGCTTGCTGAGTTGCTGAGTGAGTCATGTCCGAAAGTTTGCTTTTCAAATGGCTATCTGGGAGACTCCGGTCTCCTGGGGGCGCTAGTCGGCCACCAGCCAGGGCTCATTGATTCGCATGCACTTTTCAGTGCGTACAGGGTACCGTGATTTTAACGTATCTATTGAACATGACATTCTGTGTGAAGTACATTAGATCTACAATCTGTCTTCGCATTATCAGAATACTCAGAGCGCTGGTAAATCTTCCCATATTTCCCCCTTGCCGAAAATAAGCACGAGACTTGATGGTTGCTTCTGGCATCCTCATCTCTTTCACACGAGCCACACCACTAAGCAAACATAATTTTTTTTTGCATTTGACGCCTCTATGTATTAGTTGCTTAGAGCTCACACACTACCCGCTGCACCACACCCGTCCACAACTTTAAAATTTTGACGATCCTCTAAGTTATGAAATGGGTTAACCCAGTGTTTAAAAATCTGCAATAAGTTTCATTTCGTCTGCTTTTGATACTGCTTTCGCTGTTGCGAAATACAAAAGCAGCATCAGGAGGCAGCACACAAAACGATTTTTGATAAAAAGAAAGCAGCAGCAGCGGTCGTCGCTTCAACATTTTTGATTTTTATTTTGCTGGTGATTTTGTTCAGTCCCCGAAGTTTAAGCCGCAGCAAGTTCAGCTTTCAGAATTCGACATCAGCGCGACAGAAGTCTCTTAAATCTCTTTCCTTTATTTCGATCATTTAAAAATGAAAAAAAAGTCGAAGCTGTGAAAAGTAAAAATTTTGGGACATTTGAATGAAGAAATTTAACCGATTCTTTAGCTTTACAACAGGTTCAAACCATTAGTTTCTTTGACAACATAGTGCTACCCGGAGACGTCGCTGATGAAACGAATACAGATCAGATACTCTAAAGTTTTAATACTATCAGATTCTGTTTATACGAGTTTTGTTCAAAAAAGAATCGCGAATTTTGTGTTTTCAAAGAGTATTTATTTATTTACATGTATATTTTGTCCCCTTCTAAATAACACCCCTCGGATATAATACAATTATGCCAAAAAATAATTTGTTGGACGTTGTTTAGTTCCTTCTTTGATGCCGTCTTGATCGCCTCAACCGTGTCGTAGCGTCGTCCATTCCTATGCCTCTTTAGTTTTGGGAATACGGTGGCTGCGTTATTAGAGTGGTTTTTTCACGATTCATTTGTGAAATTAAGTAAACATTCAAAATGAACGGCTTTGTCAGCACAAATGAGGGACATGAGTACCAACGTGACGCCATCAAAACATCGAAAATCGAATATATGTATTTTTGAACAAACCTAGTATACTGCAATTCTGTTTTGTCCTTGTAGTTTTCATTCTATAAATCTTGTAAATGCAATTGAGAAAGTTTTCAGTCCTGATCATATAGTAACGGTGTACCACTGAACCCAACCACCTCTTCCTTTAAATGCTTTATTACCCATTCCTTTGTAGAAAATGTGGAACACGAGAAGTGTCTAGAACAGGGGTTCCCAAACTAAGCATACGCCCGCGTGAAATGAAACACTAATGAACTAAATATATTTTAAGCAAGAACAACTACAACAAATTTCTGTGTGTTCGGGCCACTGCGAGTGCCGAGGCGAGTACCTAAGCAACTTTGTTGTTGCGTTCGAGTTTGCGAGAGACATCGGAGAGAGAGAAGGACATATATGATGTTGTTGCAGGTCTGCAGAGCAGGCAAATGAATTTTTTGTTTTTTTATAAAGGGTTATTGCTATGCGTTGAACAACAAAAAAGAGCGGCTTTCGGAATGGACTATAATTGGTCTATAATTTTGTTTCTAAAGGCTGCGATTAGACAGATCCATATTCAATTTTCACAGAATTTCAGGTCCCGATTCCGATTTTGATGTTGTTTAAGCTAAATTAGTAAATGTTCCCTTATTAGAAAACAGTTTATACGGATTCAAACGATTTTCCGTTGTCGAAAATGAACTGAACGGACTAGGGTCTTTTGTTATTTTTGGTACATTTCAAATTTTAAAGATCTTCGTTTTTGAAATTGGATATGTTTTCCTTCTACAAATATTTAATAGTCCTCTTTTGGGACTTCGGGAATGCTGAACTGTTTTGACGATTTCAGAGAATTTGTAACCCTATCCTGATATGGGATTTTTCTATGATATTTTTTATTTCTATGCACCTTCAGATTTGTACTGAACCGCCGGGCCTGCTTCCACCACAATATACACACACTCACATTCACCACATACCCCACACATGCCACTTGATACCCACTAACTAATGACTAATGCAAACGAATTTCTCTCCTTTGCTTTTGCCATTGAATCTCATGCATCATTTGTAAAATGCTTTTGTTGTTGTTGTTGTTTGTGTTAAAATTGTTGCCATGTTGTAGCACAACATAAAAGGAAAAGCAAATCCTCAGGTGAATATCATTTTGCTTAACCCATTTCGATGGTGTACAGAGATCATAATTGCATTTGTGATTGCTCCGACTCCAAATTAACTTTAAATTAATTCCAGGTGATAAGGATCGCTATTCGTTTCCCGCCGAGATGCCCATTGTGCATGCCGAATATACATATTTCTATTATCCTGGTGATTTTGTATTTCCTTGTAAGTGGTTTTGCTGTCGTCTGTTTTCTTTTTTTAATTCTTTGACTTACCCTTACAGTGCCGCCCTCCAAGGTATTTGTTCATGTGAATCCACTGCAAATGCACTTTGATCTCAGCTCCATACTGTGGCTCAATTCGTTTGGTCTTAATCTTCACGAGAGTTTGCTGCGCACCAGCGTGGGCTCTCAACAACAGCTGCCGCACCCGCAGAGCACACGCGGCTCCATTGCCTCCAATGGCTCCAATGGCACACAGATGAATGTGGAACAGGAGCCCAATCTGATGTACATGGATGTCAAAGTGGAAGCCATAATGCCGCGTGTGGTCATGGAAGCGGCATTGGATGCACCCAATCAAAAGGATCGCCCCAAAACGATGCAAATCCAAATCTCTCGTTTCGCTCTAACGAACATACGTGAGATGGGCAGCTCCCGGGCAGACTTGGCTCAGGCTTTGCATTCGTTGCAAGAAGGTTCTCTGGTGTTTGGCTCTGGCTTTCCCTCCGTGGAGGGTGATATGTGCATTGTAACGGATCGTATACTCTCCCATGTGGCAGCCTCTGATGTCAGCATGATGTCACCCAATTCCCCCACAGCGGACTTAACTCAACAGCTGCCTCGATCCGCCTCCACGCAGTATCTTTCGCGCTATGCCATGTGGTCGGAGCCCAGAGATGTTTGGTGCATTAAACTGGATCCCGTTTGGGTGGATTTCCTAGGAGCCCGGTCTTTGGGTCCAAATAAAGCCATACCCTTTGTGGATGCAGTGCCCATTACGTTGTGGCTGCATTCTGGCACAGCGCAGGTTCAGCTGGAGGTGGGCGATGAACGAGAGAGCATGGAGAGTTTGGGTTTGCCTCCATTGCCCACACTGCCGCCCTTGCCGCGTAATCCCTTTCTCAGTGATGAGGATGTGCGTGTACAGCCACCTATTTCCAATGCAACGCCCCCCACCGAACGTACAGCTGATATGCATGCCATAGCGCATATATCCAATTTGGTTAGCCTTCAAATCGATCACTATCAACTATTGTTCCTGCTACGACTGGCCGAGGAGTTTAATGAGATGTCCACCTTTTTGAATTTAGATGCCGAGCGCATCTTGCAAAAGGTAAGCTTATGGGTTAACAATTAATTCTTAAGGATTGTTGATTGATCTTATGAGTTTTAATGGAATTCGAAAGTATTTATGATGAACTAGACTAGAATGCACGGTCGCCACCGCTGATATGATAAGCGAGTGTATAACTCCGTTGAACAAGCTCTTCGATTCTTCAAAGTTTGCAGGTTTATTAGCTATAACCTGTCAATATAAAATGTTAGTAGACGACGGGGATCCCAGTTTAAGCCCGCAATGGAAACAAAAAAAATTGTTTTTTTATCACTTTCTATAGGGTCTTGATACCTATCATACGGAGAAGACCAAACACAAGAGCAATATTCAAGAATTGGTTGAACCAGAAAGGTAAATAAAAGTGAAAGTAATGCAAGAAAAAACACTCTTACATTTATTTGTACATATAAATCTGTAGGCCCGACTGCCTGACAGACTGACATATTATCAATCCACAGCCAAAACTGCTCATCCTACAGATCTAAAATTTGGAATAGACATTCGTTTAATTATGCAGGCGCGCACTAAGAAAGAAAATATGGAAAATTTCACCGCGAAATAGGTAAAAACGCAAATTAGGTATATGTGTATTACAAAAAAGCCATAACCCTCTTGTACGGCTAGGGTCAGTCGGTCTATATTGGTAAACCCACCGTTGCCCTTTTATACTGTTGGGTGGGGAGCCCGGCAAAATTGTAGGAGAGAGAGAAAGAGGCGTACACTCTAATTTTTTTCTACGAGAGAGGGCGTATGCAAAGAATAGAAAAGGATTTGAAAAAAAGGTATATTAATCCTCGAACACCCTATCAGCAAAATATTTCGCAACATGCCAGTGGAATCCATTGCAATGCGCACTAATTATTATAATTATAATGAATTTCCTGAGTCCTCATGAAATTCAAGATGACGTGGACTTAGATTTGCCGGACATTACTTGTGGTGAGAAGATTTTCAAAATACGTCCAGCCGTTTTTTGTTTTATATTAATAGATTTTATATAAAATTAATAATTTTAATAAAAATTTATAATGAAGGGTACGTAATGTGAAATATTTATATTGGTACATTGCCGTCAAGAGAGAAGCATCTCTCTTGGGTTGAGAAAGCGTCGCTTATATCAACCCCATGCATGGCATTGGGTAATACGAGCGTGGCTTATGTCGCTCCATACATGGCATTGGGTCGAAAGAGAATCGCTTATATCACCCCTTGCATGGCACTGGGTCGAACGAGCGTCGCTTATTTTGCTTATCTGCATGGCATTGGGTCGACCGAGTGTCGATAAAGTCGCACCATGCATGTCATTGAGGCGAACGAGCGTCGTTTACGTAGCTTCTCTGCATGGCATTGGGTCGACCTAGCGTGCCTGGAGAGTCATTAACGTATTGAGCGGACATCCCCTTTGCAAAATACGTCAGTAGAGCCCATTGAGAGGGAAATAAGCGTGCGTCAACGACAGTCACAATATCGTCGACGGAAGGTGGAGAGGGTCGGTCGGCCGTACTAAGGGCTGCCATGTACATGTGTTAGGATGTATGTGTAGAGCGGTGGAAGAAGGAAAGCAGGGTGGGGGAAAGAGTTTTGGCATTGAACTAATAAAAATATGGGTATTTTTAAGATTGGTTGGACCCTCTGAGTATGAAATTTTAAGGTCATAGTCTCGCCCGTAGCTGATATTTTTTGATATATTTATTATAAAACAAAAGTAAAAAGTCGAGTTTTAACAGTCGCGAATAGTCTCTAAAGTTTTTTTTTTTATTTTCACAATTATTAATTATAAACCAAATATTAGCTTTGGGAGTGCTGAGAACTGATCATTGATCATATCCAAAATATGTTTCTTTTAAGTCGTAGAACTTTTTTAGGCAGGCTCTAGGTCATTAAGTTATGGATATTGTCCACAACTTTTTCTAAAACAAGACACGCACAACACAACAAAGGAGGCTAGTTGACAGTATAACGCTTATTTCATGAATACCAATTCAATCTTCAGCTGTCTGCGCCTGTCCCAGTGTGTTGGCAGAAGTTGCTTCATGAAAGAAATGCTATGAACGCTTGGGAATCCCAAAGGCAGGCTTGTAGCAAAATTCGACATTAGCAGCAAACGCCAAAAACACTAAGGCTTTGATGTGTGTGCATCCCGTTTATCGGCCCTTCCGTTGTTAGTGGAAGTTCTTTCTCCGCAGCCAACACCAGGCAATTGTTTGAATTGCCCAAAGCAATCAAACGGGGTTTTTTGTTGTTTTTTTAAAATGAAACTATTTTAGGTTTAGTTTCTAACAACTGCGTCGTGCCCACGCATTTTTAGCACAAAGGTTTTGTGACCTTTTTGATTGAAAATCGTGAGAACTTTTAGGCAGGCTCTAGGTCATTAAGTATGGATATTGTCCACAACTTTTTCTAAAATGCGTGGGCACGACGACGGACAATATCCATAACTTAATGACCTAGAAGCCCGCCCCTAAAAAAAGTTCTACGATTTTCAATCAAAAATATCTTTGTTTCTTTTAAGTAAAAAGCATATTCTAAAATAGGATAAAATGGTCCAAAATAGGTCAAAATCTGCTCTACTCAAGTACCACCCCAAATTCCGATAATTAATTAACACGATAAACGCAACAAGTTACTATACACAGGCAAAGTGCTGTAAATGGCTTGTAGCGTACTATTCAATGCACAATTACAGTAAATAGTTTGTATCTTACTGTAATAGCGTTTCCTCAGACCGCAAAAAGCCAGTTTTGTACATGTGATCAGTTCACCTACGAGCGAAAAGTTTGAGTCAGGGGGATTGTAAAATTTCGATTTTGCATTTCATTTACCTGTCTTCTGTATTAATTGTAAGCGGAAATAGCGACCTGATGATATCTTTGCATCTTTACTAATTTTCATCCGTTTTGGTATTTTTTCGCAAATTAGTAAAAAAACATTCTGCTATTCTCTTCACCATTGGTCATCCATGGTATTTAATCGCTGTTCAGTAAGATCACCATCATAGTTATGCAGTTATTTCTGGTATTTAAAAAGCAGTTTCTTAAGTAATTATTGACTTAATTACCATCGAGGATCCTTAGCTAAAAAGTGCGCTAATGCAAAAGATCTGAAATGTTTTTCATCTTAATTGGCATTAAAGTTTGTTGCAATATTGCTCTCAATCCTCATTGATTGTAATTTAATGATTCGTTATTCACGGTAAAATGGTTTGAAATAAGATTCTGCTTCTCCGTCTTTCCTTTTCCATTCTCTAAACTCTATTGTTCGTTTCAGAGTGTAACAAACCTACTCAAGGTCCGAACCCTAACGGTAAACGGATTTTGCTCACCCGCGTGGGGAACACAAAAATTTGGGAACTTCTTTCTTGCGTCTGTAAGGTACTTGCTGCTTTAGTAAATTTCGTTTTGAACCCTGAATAAAAGGCATATTTAGATGCGAAGATGTCTATTTGGGTGCATATATTTACTCTCTAAATATGTAAAAGCATATGACACCGATAAGGTCAAGGTTTTGTGAAGCCCTGGTTACCTTTGGTATACCAGCAAAGTATGTTAGACTTTGCATGATGACGTTGAGAAGCATTCAAAAGCATTCATTCCGAGCCTTTTGATACCAAAAGAGGTTTTAAGCAGGGTGATACCTTATCGTGTGACTTCTTTAATCTGCTGATGGAGTGTATACTGCGTCAGTGTCCAAATGCCAACAGATCGGGCACCATCTTTATTAAAGATGTAATGCTACTCGCATATTCCCATTATCGGCAAAACCATAAGGGCGGTAAGCATGGCGTTTTCAGATATTGAGAGGCAGTCGGAACTGATGGGCTTAGCGGTAAACGAAGACAAGACGAAGTACCTAGTATCTTCGAAACAGAAGTGTACGCGTCTTGGACATTTTGTTACAATGGGAGAGTACAACTTTTAAGTTGTAGAGGATTTTGTCTACCTCGGAACGGTGATAACCGTGACAACAACATCAGCCTGGAAATCCGAAGAAGAATCACGCTCGCAAACCGATGCTACTACGGTCAGTAGGGAGCTCACGAGCAGAGACCTCGCTCAAAGAACGAAAATAGCGCTATTCAACTCCCTTATTCTCCCAGTCTTGCAATAAGGCGCAGAAGCATAGGCCATATGATCACCGGATAGGGGCGGCCATTTTTCGAGCGAAATATTCTTTGTAGGATTTATGGCACCCCCGAAAGTTGGCGACTATTATCCGAAAGAATGATGAACTCTATGAGCTTCTATGGGGACACTAGTCTTGTCAAGCGCATAAGCAACAGCAGCTGCGCTGGCTAAAACATGTTACCCGTATGGATGAACAAGCTCCAGCAAAAATGGTTTACAAAAGGAATGCTTAAGAACTGGGACAAAGCATGGTGGGACGACCAGGTGCGGAAAGACATTTCCAAGCTTGGTGTGAACAACTGGTGCCAGCTCGCACGGGCAAGAAGGGGGGGGGGGATATTAGGAGGAGGGGGGGACGGCGAAAAAGTTTTGAGGGGGAAAAAAAAGTAGAATAGAAAAAATGGGATATAGTATGAAAGGTTTTTATTTTTTATAATTTTGTTTATTGTTTTTTGGTTTATATATATGTTAAATAATAAAATATAGGATGAGAAAAAAATAAAATCGATCAAATCAACAATCCTTATACAATTACCTTTAATCAATTTCACTAACCCTTTTTACCACCGTTTTCCTCCTGTCCCTGAACAGCAAAATCAACAAAAGTCCATTATATTTGGCTGCGTTGTGCCACAGATCGAGGTGACGCTCGTGATGCCATCGCCAACACCTGGTAAGGAATCAAGTGGTGGTGATGCTGAAAGTGTCGTACCCGATTCAGCTAGTTTGGGTGATGATTTACACATGAATAGTAAGAAATTATATTTCCTTTTTTGTTGTCTCTCGAAAAAAAAACCACAAATCTTTAGTTTTAAACCAATCTAACAATTTAGTCGCAACAATAACTAACTAACAAATGATTATGATTATGATCTGGATATATATACATATAGTGGAGCTTAAACACATAATCACACAGTTATCTAGTATTTATAAACTCACAATGTAGATGTCACCACCCATTCAAACCCACCGAGCTAATGTTAAAAGAAATGAAATTTAACCAAAATAATAGGAGGGTTTATTCTTTTTATTATGCTGTAATATTTTGCTAATTTTTTATAGGCTGGGCAACTTTCAGCAGAGCCTGGTCTTGGAATCTAAATGGAACAAAGTAAAATAAAAAGTAAATCGATTTTCGTATAAAGTTTTGAATTTTTAACTCATACGATTTGACTTTATAAGTCACTTTACAGATTGATGCAAACTTTTGTTCCATTTGGCTTCTAAGAACTGACTCTTTCTGGATCTCCCTAACTCTCTTTCTCTCTTTTAAAATAACTCGCATGTTTAATTTTTGTAAACTAAAACTAACCCAAACCAACAACTCTTATCTTAGTCCATATTGTAAACTAAACGTCAATTTAGCTCGTATTACTCAAAGATGGAAATTTAATCCAAATCCTTTTAAAAACTTCACAGGCGGCAATATAACCTGGCCCACACCACCGCCATTGGATCAATTAAAGAGCAATACATTTGGTAGTGTAGAAACGCCATCCCCAGTTACCAATGAACCACCCGCATTTGACAGTGGCATACATATATCCAATCCTAATACACATGGGTAAGCAAAAGCATTCCAAATTGTAGTTAAATAATAATAACAATATTTTCTTCTTAGCTACAATGTGCAAATACTGAGCACACCCACAGTAGCATCCTCCACGCCCAGTCAAGGTTCACGTCCCGATACTGGCATCTCTACACAATCCCAAACCCAGTCCATTTCCTCTACCTCGAGGAGTATTAAAAGTTCTACAGCACGTTCAACAGCTGGCGGCGTCGACACTGTTCCCAGTTTAACCAAGGAAATTAACTCAGGTTTAATGTCCATGAAGAAGGGCTTCTCCAGTTTCATGACTTCCATTGACTCGGCAATTAAGTCGGGCACACCCAATGATGATGCCAGTGATACAGTCTCCATACAGAGCGAACTAAGTTCAGATTCCGAAAATTATGCCATAGTCATGGGCGATGATAAGACCATGGATTGTATGGATGTGATGTTCCGTTTGAATCCTTTTACCAACGACAACAATATGAAGGCCTCTCCCGTGGAGGTGGCCAGTGAAGTGTATGAAGAGCCAACGGGCTATAAAACAAACATGTCTTCGCCTTCAGAGCCATCAGAGGGCAGCACCTGGCGACGACGCGATTTGGTGTCCATGGCTACCTTTAGGTTACATGAGAATAAGTTAATCTAGAAATGGAACTCTCACTAATAGCATTATCTTTCAATCCCCAATTTAGATTGACCACTGTGGAGCTAATACGCCAGCAAGAGGGACCCAAGTCTTCGGTGCGTTTGCAAGTGGCTGCCGTTTCCTGTGATGAGTGTGGATCCATACCCTGGGATGAGCTACAGGTAGGGCGAAAATGTTTAAATATAAATTATTTATCTTTCCTCCAATTATTTGTTTTGTGTTTATTTTTTGTATAAAGAAAATCATTTTGTTGTCCTTCAAGTTTTTTGCCTAAAGTCTAAAATTAAATGTTTTCTGCTCAAATTTCATACATTTGCTGCATGTTTCGATATCTATATTTTATCTGAACGTAAATTAAGATACACAAATTTGCATACCCTTGCAGAGGGAGTAGTAGAATATTTAGCTATGTCCGTGTGTTATGCTAACCTGCGTTTATTTCAATAATTCTGTAGAAGATTCAGTTTTGGCGGTTTGAACCCGTTACAAAGTACTATTATGTTCGGTTCGCGGATCTTTGCCTTAACTTAAGGAACAGAAGGTTTTGGTTCGCACTTTGGTTTGTAGCAGAGTCCGCCACATTAATATCTTCTGTGTATACAAGAGCCCTCTGCGGCAGCGACGTCGACACACCGACAGTGATGAGCGCGCCTTCGTTGCGTCATTTTGAAGGTATTTTTATTAATTATTTATTTAATTTTGCCCAGAAGTTTGTAAGCATTTGCCGCGAAGGAATCATTTATTCTCCGACCACATAAAGTATATATATTCTTGATCAGGACGCTAAAAAAAACGAGCTTAGTCAACAAAAAAAAAATTGAAACGCCAAAATTAGAAAATTTAGGCGAAAAAATAAATTATTAAAAAAAATATGACGAACGCATGTCAAAGCTAAGGCCAAGTGTGCGTGACATCATCAGTCGCTGGCTGGCGTTCGATCATGGAGCAATAAGTATCAAAGATACAATTTGCGCTGCCACTCTATTTTTGTGTGTTGTTAACGATACGTTAGGTACTTATAGTGCCCATAAAAAATACATAGTTTAGAGCGAGACGGACATATTCCCCAATGCACTTTAAAGAGCGAACAGCTAATTAATAGTTCAGAAGAAGAAGACTTATCCCACTTACTAGTGTTGGGTAAAGGTTGTTCTTTTCGCTGAACATGTTCAATTTGTTCTTTTTTTTATGAGTCAGCTCACTCAATTCGCTCACTTGTTCAATTGTTCTTGTTCACTTGTTCTTGTTCATTTGTTCTTGTTCACTTGTTCTTGATCTATTGTTCTTGTGTTCTCAAAGCGAGAGAGAGAAAACAGATGATTACAAGTGTATGTGTGTGTGGATTGCTGTTTGGCCCCCGATCATCTTGCAGATGCCAAGCTCAGTTTGCTCATCATATTAGCCATCTGCGTATTTTTGGCAACATGCAGGGCTGGCTTATACACAAAGCTTGTAATCCTTTGTTGGCTTATAAGACCAAATTGCTCGACATTTTCCACCATGCATTTAAGATGCAGAATTAGATTGCTTTGTGATTTGCAATTTAAGGCAACGCTGTAGTATTTACATTTCGCCGTTTTATTCTCTCTAGTCATTCTGACTAAAAAAAGCGGACGTGATTACCACACTTAAAGGTTGCTTAATACAGAGTTGCCATAAATTGACAACAAACAGTGAACTAATTCAACAGTCACACACTGAACAGTTCGCTGAACTAGATACTTAACAGATATTAGGGTACCTTTCACTGGCCGTCTGTGGCCCAGTGGTTAGTGTGCTGGACTGCTGGGCGGGAGGTCGTGGGGTTCGATCCCGCCTCTGAACATCTAATAATAAAAGTTTTTTCTTTAGAAACTAGCTTTTACAAATACGGTCACCTTCACTAGCTTAGTGGCGCCAGCTGTGAAGTAACTAGCCATGAAAAAGCTTCTCAAACTTTGCCGTTCGGATTCGGCGTTAAACTGTAGGTCCCTTTTCTCTTGTGCGAAAAAATTTAAAGCACACACGCCAAGAGATTGAGAGAAGCTTGGCTTGGCCCCGTTGAAGCAGCTGTATAGCCAATTTGACCTCACCTTTTACCTTTACGAAATAAAATTGGACTTTAGTGCGTTCTGGAAATTAGTTTTTAAGGCTGGATTCCAGAACGCACAAAAATAAAATAGTAAGTCGAACTTCATGTGAATAGAAACACTTTTGAATTGTGTTTAAAATTTTAATACTTTTTTGCATAGCAGTAATATTTGAATGAAACTATTGTGCCGAGCTATATTTTTATCTCATCTAAAATTCAGCCTTTATAGAAAATTTCCACTGAGCAACATCTAGTATTTTGAATCAAAATCTTTCTATTCCACACGTTCCTTATGTAATTAATATTCATAAATTTCGAGCGGCATTTGCATCCGTAATACCAATGCTCATATACCAAAATGACCCAGATCTGATGCTGATTAATTAAGCAAAAAAGATATTGGAGCATTGGAACAGGAATAACTGCCTTTCAATCACACCGTAAGTAACTAATATCACTAATACCAAGAAAATAGAAATGGAAGTTGGAGCAGGTTTGTTTTACTGGTCCAACTTTATACCTTTGGTTAATTTGTATGTTAATTTTAGCCAAAGTAAATGGCCCTTAAGGTCGATTTGAATAGTAAAAACGTTGTTTTCAAAAGCCGTATGAAAAACCATTCATCAGCAGTCTTTGCTGTAGGTTACAAGTTCTTTCGAGTGACTTTAACAATGAATCCGTAGAATAAAGTTTTGAAATCGATTAGTTTAAAAGTTCTTTTTTTCCACAAAAGATAAGAAAACAGAGTGCAAAAGTTTTATATCCCAAAGACCTGCAAGGGTATACCAACTTCGGTGTTTCGAAGTTAGCTTTTCTCAATTCGTTATTTGTATTTCTATAATTTAATAAAAAAATATTCCATAAGACTAGGATTGTTGTTGATCCATTTATCAGCCATCCTAATCATAACATAAGCTTTCTGTAAGATAACTTTCTCATATAATCATTTTCTCATTATATTTTCTCTTCTCTCTCTTAAAAAAAACTCAACAAATATATAAATATATATCAATCTCAATGTGTGCTAAAAAAAAATATAATAAAACACATAAACAAATTCAACAATTGTGCAACAACAAATGTAAATTAACATACGACTACTTTACATGACACAAACTCCAACTACAACAACAACAACAACACCTACAACTCTTCTACAACAAAAACAGATCGCGCATCAAGCGAACAAGGTATAAAATATACAAAATTGAAAATTCCGTACTTATCGAAAATGCTAAATTGTTTATTTAACGCTGCTTTGTACATATATACTAATTTGTTTAATTATTTACTACCCAAGTGGTTTTTAGTTTATATTTGAAATTTGGTTTTGGTTTTTTTTTTTTCTTTTATTCAATTCAAAGTTTAACCATAAAAGATATTCTTAGAAGTTATTCCATATGCATATTTCTTAATGTTATTTTGGCTTAAAGGGCATTTGCAGTTTTTAATGTAGTTTTCTAGGCAAGTTACTGGTTTCGAATGTTTTTTGAGCATGCCCTAAATACGAGGGAAAGCTACATACATAAATATATATAGTGTATATTTTATGTGGTTTCTTTTGTTTTACCGAAATCCCCAGCCGATATTCATCACTTTAATTTCAATTACCCTTTTTGGTTCATTTTCCTTTTGATTTGCAAAAATTGGCTTGTTTGCGACTTAGAGGTAAATCTACCTACAACATCTAGGCAACTACGGAACCACAAAGCACTAACTGGAACTGAACAATAACTCTAATTGGTGGCCCTAAGCTGAAGACTAACTCTAACTTGCTGCTTTTCTAAAAACCCACTAAACATTTACATTAAACACCACTCTCATTCACACCACACACACACAAACACACACAGAACAGCGCATGTGTGTGCCTTGTGTAGCTTAGCATGTTGTATGGTTGTTGATTACTAAACAAAAACTTAATAAATTTTACTTTTTATATCAAAACATGCTTAATAACATTTTTTTTATATATTTTCCCCTCCCCCACAAAAAAATATAAACACTTGCAGACCAAATTTGGAGCACGCTGTAAAGCCTGGAATCTTGCACCATATAATCCGGAGGCTCCACCCTGTATACGTTTACGTTTGGAAGAGACCCTAAATATGCCCAAGGAAATTGAGGGAATCATTGATCGCAAGCGCATTCAGAGGTAAGAACTTACAAGATTAAGATACTGAAATGGAAAGCACATTGTAATCTCATTCAAGATCTCGATCACAGATCTTCTCTATCCAATGATTTGTCACGAATTATGCTTGCATGAGTTGCATGAGAGTGATGTTGACTTGCTTTATGCCTCGGTTGAGGACTTTGTGGTGCCTCAGTGAGGACTTTGCGGTGCCTCGGTTGAGCATTTTGTTTTTGAGTTCGAGAACTTGTAGGTGGGCTCAGGTAGGCAGGTCGTTTTTGGTCGATCAGAAATAGGATTCCGTTGAGCAAATACAGAGGTCAGAAATGCCACATTTGTAGAAAGATCAAAATTCAGCTGAACTACGTACTTCCATAAGCACACAGAGGGGAAAAACTTGTTCAGAAAATAAGTTGCCTCACAGTACTCAGCTGATGTATGCTAAAGACGAACGGCTATCGGCTTCCCATTACGAATGCTTATATTTTTATACCCTTGCAAAGGGTATTATGATTTTGCCCAGAAGTTTCATTTCCAACCCTGTAAACTATATATATTTTTGATCAGGGCGACGAGCTGAGTCGATTGAGCCTTGTCCGTCGGTCTGTCTGTCTGTTTCTACGCAAACCAGTCTCTCAGTTTTAAAGCTATCGGGCTGCCCTTAGTGAAAAAAACTTTTTCGTTTTCAATGCAAATTTCAAATACTTTCCAATAGTGTCCCCAAACCCTGCGTATACTAATACTATATGCTTTCGCACAGATTACTAAATTTTGGTAAAAATTGAATGATGATATCTTATAGCTGCCATAGAAAGCATCGTTCGGAAAATGGTTTTGAGTTAGAAACGCTTTTGCATTCTTAAACTCTGATATTTGCAAGGGTATTAAAACTTCGGCAGAGACGAAGTTAGCTGGCTTTCTCGTTTTTTAAAGTGTAATGCTGAATGTTCGCACTCTGTGTGTTTTCGATTACTCTCTCTCTCTAACACAAAGGAGCTATTGAAGTGAATTACTTTTTCGTCAGTCTAATGCATACTTTCGACAGATCACGTTAAGCTCTGCGCCGCTGGGTCAAATCATCTTTTTGTCAGCTCAACCACCAAACAGAAAAGTAAAAGAATAGCTCAATGTGCTAGCGAGCCATCCATACGTTGTTCGTTAAGCGCAGTCAAGCCCTTAAATGAAAACAAGTCGTCGGGTGGAGTGGGGCGTTGAAGGAATATTATGGGCGGAGGAGCAAGCAGCACAAGCGCTTGTAAAATAATAATTGCGGCATCCTTCCCTTTTAATCCAAAAAAATATGTCCCGTTCTCTTTTCCCCCAACGGCCCGGAGGATTCCGCTTATAATATTATACAATATCATTAAAATTTGTTTTTCAATTTAAAATGTTCCTTTTTCGCTCACTCTCTCCCTACCGTTTAACACGCTTTGGTTTCTCGTTTTTAATAAAAAAATTAAATTTTTTTTTTTTGTTTATCTTTGTATTTAGTCATTTTCTTTTTGTTCAGTTTCGTATGTTTGTGTCATGTAATTTTAACAAATTAATGGCTACCTTTCCGTGGCACCTTTTGCACCGGTTTGGACCTCTCGTTTTTTGTTTTCGCGTGTTTTTCCTCTTCAATATCTTTTTTTTTTCTTTTTCAGCTTTTTAGCAGTGTCAACACCAAAAAATTGTCCATTCAGCAAAACTAGGGCTGGTCGATGCCATTAAGCATGATAAGAAGGCCGATAAAACTACAGGGATATGGGCTTCCTCGAACCCATTTGATCCGGTATTTGGAGAAATTGAAGCTGACTTCATTGAGGCTGTCGAACGAAATGCAGTAGAAGTTGCCACAGAAGCTGATCTTGATGACGTCGTATCATCGTTTCCGCCGATCCCAATATTAGACTGAAGAAGAGGTGTTAACCTCCCCCGAACCATCCACTTCACGAGCGTCTGCGGCTAGCCGCCGAGTCGGTGCGAGGAACTTCTCCGAAAAAGCCATCGAATCGCGGTCGCAAACCAATGCAAACCACTGTAATAACTTCTTCGGAGAGCATCGCGGTTTTGCGCGAGAAGGCAAAAAAATCAGCTGAGCGAGCAGCCAAGCGTGATTCTGAGACGCACCAGAAGAAGACCCCAGAAACGGGGCCGACCGGGAAAACGACAGGGCAACACCACTAGCTAAGCCGTCGGCCAACGCGGTGCCAAAAAAAGCGTCTTCGTCATCGGCAGAAGACGAAGATTTCGACTTCTGTTTGATTTCTTTGTCGCTCTTGCCAAAAAAACTGACCCCTGCAAATTCGATCCATTGCGATGTTTGCGATCGTCAGTGCATTTGAAGTGCGATGTCATGACAGCTATTTCACATGCAAAATTGCATTTCGGAATAATTTTTTTCATTTTGTCACTGAGGGCCATAATTTTTTAAGTTTTAAAAACTTAGGCTGTAATTTAAAATTAAAACAAAAACTTCCACACATACTATGTTTTACCAAAAATTCATCAAAACGTTCGTTTCTTTGATGGATGATGTTTTATGTTTGATGTATGTGCTTATGATTTCGTGTATGTATGGTGAGCACGAGCCTATATCAACTAAAATCAAGTTCTTAAAAACGGAACAATATCAACTCGATTAGAGTTTTTGCGATTTCTAAAAACTGTTCTGAAAATATTTTCATGTTTTTGGTAACGTTTGTGCTCATCTTTGGTCCAATGCTCTCGGTTTGTCCCTCTTTGTATGAATGATCGTCTTGCAGGCTGCGTAAAATGCAAAATCAGATGAATTGGTGAATGCTGAATGCCATTGTGCGATTACGGTTAATGAAGATCCCCCCCATTATTGAGCATATCTCAATGAATTTCCCGTCTTATTTTCTTTAACAGTTGTTAATGATATGTATTAAATCTAGAATTGTCTCTGGATATTTCATAGCTTTATGGCCCCTTAAAAAAACGGCACATCACCATAAAGGCGACTAAATTATTCGATCATGAAATTTGGTGAACATGAGATCGATTGTTAATAGGCTTGATTAGCATGTGGCGCCATCCTGCTGAAATCAAAGGTCGTCCACATTAACAGCGTCTATTTGAGGCCATAGTGGGTAAACATGGCTCTGTAGCGGCTTCTCTTTGATTACACAGAGGCCACAATTCCGGCAGTTTTACTTGTTTTCATGGCTGCCGAGATGGAAATGCGCTTCATCTGAAAAGATTTTTATACAGGGTGGTCCATCTAGTGCTTGGAATTTGAACTATTCATAATTTGACTTTAAAAACGTCAAATGTCATTCGGAACATTTACGAAATAAGTCGCTATAGGTATAGCAAATGAGCTGTCAAAATATTCGGTCTGCCATGTTTGTGCTTTAACGACCTTTATGATAATCAAACCTTCAATATTCTGCCGGCTCAAGGTCTCGTTATGCTTGCACATAACTTTAAAAACAGGAACACAACTCACCACAAAGGAGGCTAGTTGATCGTACAGCTGTTTCATTGGTATCTCTACCAAATCATCAGCGATCTTTGCCCGTTTGTACTAAAGCCAACAGCCACTTCTCCATGCCAGAGCTGCCATAATCGTTTGGGAATTCCTAAACGACTTGACAGCAAAAACCGGCACCATGAGAACAGCGTTGGCTACCACAGTACCCTTTGTTTGCGTGTGTGTCCCCAATTTGGCCTTACTATGTTAGTAAGAGAGATTTCCTCCCCACTTCTAACACAGTGACCAATAGTTTGTTAGGCTACTACAACATTTACGATGAATCACGCAGGGTCGTTCAGTAGCTCGTGTGTGGTAAATTTATCATTTTACGAGGCCTATAAAAACCCTTAATGTTTCGAAATTTTCCATCCCTCGAAATGAGGACTTCAAGTTTGATCCCCAAATTCTCTCGCTTCTGATTTTTCAGCTAACTATGTTGTCCCATTCCTGTTTTATTGTTAACAAATGTTTTTAATCCTTTCAGTTGGTTTACACATCATGCGGAAATACGTGTAAATGATATTAATTTAGACTTATCCATGAGCACAGTCATTGGCCTGGGTGATTTGGCCGAAGATGAAATCATTTCCGCACCCATGCCAGTTACGGTAAGATTAAATTTTTCATAAATCTCCACTTCTTTTACATATATTTTACTCCAATGTTTCTTTAGATAAATCTTGAAAATGTTCGCATCAATTTGCTGGAAGATCGTCCACCCGTCAATATTACCTCACCGGGTCCAGTGCCCATTAATTTATGCATTGGTCGCATGCGCTTGCAGCGTGATAGAAACGGTGTACTTAATATACAACCCATAGGTGAGTCCTCAGCTCTCTCATATATAAGTGAAGTTGACCCACTAAACTGTGTTGAATTAATGCAGATACCAATCTGAGTGCGGATCAGCATCAGGCACTGGGCAGTGCCTTGTTTGGTGTACCGCGTGAACGCGATCGTGAGCTGCTCTCCATGCAGTTGGTTATGCAGCAAATGAAATTGGATAACGATCAATTGCGGAAACAACTGGTGGACTCGAAAGTGAATACGGACAACTATAGGTGAGGAATGAGACTAAAACGAACTCTTCTTTTAAAATTTAATTGTTCCACAGACAAAAGACCAAACAGGATACGGACATATTGCGTTCGTATTTGAAGGCCGCCCAGGATGATATCAGCATATTGCTGGAGGAGAAGAAAGCTTTGCTGGATACCATACGATCACTGCAGGTGGGTGACTAGACAATTGAGTTGTCAAGTAGTTTTACACTCTATGTCTCTCTCTATCTCTCTATGACTCACTCTTTCACACTGTCTTGTGCTTCACTTTAAATGTTGTTTGTAATTATTTCTTGCCACCTTCTGTGTTGTGGTTGTTCTTGTTGTACACGAAGTTGAATCACCACCTTAGCCTTAAGAACACAACGAATAATAATAATACCAGGACTAAAGGTCAGTTAATGCCACACACGCATGCGCTTGGCTTAATGTTGCACCCAAAGATAGAAATAAAATTTAAAGTTTTTTTAATGGAAAACTTACAAAAATATCTCCCATCTTCTCTAGGTACAGTTGACCTCATCGAATATGAGCCGGAAGAATGATGGCAATAGGTAGCATAACTGCATGGACTGCATACAATGCTGTGGCGAGAACAACAATGCCTAATCCTGCAGCGTATGCCTACAGTCAAAGTCTATCCAATCCACAAGAGAAGAGAACATTCGCCATTCGTTTTTGAGTTTTTAGCAGAAGACTGACACTTTTCACGTTGCCGTTCGTCATACTTATATCCTTACTTAACTTAATACATTTTAAAGGTTTTGCTATTGTTCCAAAGAGTGTTTATTTTGTTTGTTTGTTTGTTTATAAACTTTTAACATTGTTAATTATTTTAAAACGATAATCAAAATAATCGAAACTATGTACAGTCTCGCCATTGATATTTTATGCCTACTCGAACCGAAATTGTACATTAGCTACTACTTCAATATATTTATAGATATTGATGGAAACAAAAACGTGTTGTTGTGATTTATGATCATATCAAAAAAAATAAGAACAGAATTCTAGTAATTATATACATATACATATAGACATTCTATGCATTGCTGTTGTAACCAATTGGCCAAATTTATTAATCGGACGTTATTCAAATTGCATTCCAATCAAATTTTATCATCGTTTGCTACACTTACTATCCATATACAACAAAAACATCTATAATCAAAATGTTCTCAATGCAAATAATGTTAGAAACTGAACTATTTATAATCAGGTTAAACAAATCCAATCACCCAACTGAAATGTAAGTGGGGGTGACGCGTATACAAATTTTAAATTAAAAAGTATTCATATTTCAAATTGAAGTCATAGAGCGTCGTTTGCTTATTTAAATTGTAAATGAATAATGTTTGTATTTGTACTATAAAAAGAAGTATATGTATATATACATATATATATATGAAATATTGATTGTTATACATTATATAAAAAAAGTTTTCATCTGGTAGCTAGGCGAAAAGAACAAGAAATTGAAGTCATATTAAATATTAACAAATATTGAATGGTAAATGGGGTCTTTTTCTTATGGCGGGAGAAAGGTGAAACTGCAGCATTAGGTTCTTTTTCTGTACTAAAGCTTATATTCCCTTTGTACTATGGTCGGAAATATGACAAAAAGTCTGATATTTCTGTATTATAAAAATGATATGGTCAGTACATTTTGATGGGCAGTAAAAGACAACTGTGACAGCAGAAGGAGTGGGTAGAAACCATTTAGAAAGCCTTAGAGACTCTAAGGAGATAGAGAAGAAAATCCATATAATACTCCAACCCAAAGACGAAATGGTGGCAGAGTAACACTTCGACAGGAATTTCACTGTATACAAAAGAATTAAGAGAGAATGGATCTCACTAGAAGACCTCACTGACATCGAGCCAAAAAATCTCTAAGAAGAAATATATAAAATGCAACCACACACAACTCAGTGGTACACAGACGGGTCACACCGGCGGGAAACTGGACTTGGGTTAGATGGACCAGGAACGAAAAGGTATTAAGCAATGGAAAAATTTACAAGCATATTTCAAGCCGAAGTATGTGCCATCTTCCGTTGTGCAGACCGTAATATGGGAAATAACTACCATAATAGAGAAATAGCTATTCTCTCCGACAGCCAAGCAGCGCCACGAAAGAAGTTCATCTCTAAGCTAGTCTTAAAAAAAAAAACTGGACCAACTTGGCATAAGGAAAACCTGACCCTACAGTGGATACCAGGACAACAACCTCCCCGGAAATGAAATGGCAGACAACGGTGCAGCCACTGTTGGCATAGGCCAACTCACCATTAGGGAGCTTCTTAAAAAGGAAGAGAATACGCTTAGAACAGCATCCTGGGAAAACACCAGGGGGATGCGACAGCATCAAAAGACAACCCACCAAGAAAAGAATGCCCTCAGTATACTGACAAAGTTGTACACGGGCCAATCAAATGTTAAAATTTTATGTTGAGTACAAATGCCTTTTACCGCCTAACAAATACATACCTAAAATGCGAAGCAGACCGAGTGATCGTAAAAAGATTGATTTACATTCATCAAATAATTTTCAATGAAAAAGAGATTTTCAAAAAAACACTCCCACACACAAACATAAAAAAACCTGAGATGTAATGGGCTAAATGCCACAACGGGTAATAATTCGTGATATCCAAATTCCGATTCCAAAACTGATTCCCAAAAACTACATCCCAAAACAAATAAAATACCATTTTTTGAGGAATGCCAGTTCAATACTTATGGAAAAATAGCGCCGCAGGGAACTTTTTTTTTTAAACTTGTCTACGTCGGGTATCTTTAAAAATATCTATCCACAATCCGCTCAAGCAGAGATTAAAACAGTAACCGAAACCTTAACCCTTAACCGCTAAAAAAAACACTTTAAAATTTGTAACCAAAACCGTAACCGGAAAAAAATTTTCTTATAACCGTAACCCTATAACCTTTATTAACATAACCGATTATCAGAACCGAAACAGAAACAATTAAATGGGTAAATTTCGGTTTTACCTCTACTAGCAATAATTTCGATAATCGTAAATCAGTGCCGGCATAATGTAGAGGACAGAAAAGTGTGCTTGTGTTAGTGAGCAAGACAGCTCTCTCCAGACTACAGCAGTTTTACATCAGAGGCGGCCACCTACAGCTCATATGAGCCGAAGTCAGTCGTGTTTTTAAGCAAACGCGAGCCAAACTTATGGTTGTGTGAATCGGTAAGCTCTGCATCAACGACCATCTACTTCAGACAGCAACCGTCTTCGTCACGGACTCGAACCGTTTTCGTCACAGACTCGAACCGTCTGAACTCGTGTCTCACACCAACCCATCAGCCATCAATTGACGCAAACAAAATACAACCGCGATAGAGCAAGACATGGCGAGAATCGAACCTGAGCGAACCTAGCTATGGCTGGTCGGCTCTGGTCTACCCTGGCCAAGCCAAATAAAGAGAACAGAAAAATATGCCCTTCTCTCTCTGACACTCAGTTATGCATGGTCGGCTCTGACGTAAATTTGAAGTATACACAATAAACATTTTACATGCATACATAGCGCCGCACTATTGCTGACGGGCACAAAAAAAGCAAAGAAAAGAGAGCGATCGAAATATCCTCCCCATCTTTCCATATACATATTTGATACTAGCAATAACCCGTCGCGCTTCGCTGCGCCTTCCACAGTATAAAACCAATGCCCACCTACTTCCCATCCACATCCCACACACTCTCCTCCCAATTCCCACCAACTTGCCACCCACTTACCACCCACTTTCCACCTACATCCTATCTATGTACATCCCATCTTCACAACCCCCCCCCCCATTCCACATCAGAATATGAAGACACAAATGAATTCTCATTTTGACCTTACAAACCGAGTAATCGGGTGAAAAATAGTATTTTCCATGGAGAATTTTCAGGTAATTTTTCTGAAGAGGGGCGAATTTTCCGACAATGAAAAATCACACTTCAAATTATTTCGTATTCTACCCTTACAACACGAATTTCGCCAATCGGATGAATATGTTTTTTATGCTGACTTTTCCGGGAATTTCCCGACCGTTGGGTAATATTTTCCAACATCAGAAAATCAAATTTAAAACTATTTCGTATTCTGTCCTTAAAAACCGAGTTTCAAGCCAATCGGATATAAAACAGTTTTTTGCATGCAGAATTTTCCCGGCCATTTTCCTCGTGGGCGGATTTTCCGAAATCGGTAAAACACGTGTCGAATCATTTCGCGAACTATGCTTACAAACCAAGTTTCAAATCAATCGGATGAAAAATAAAATTTTTCCCATACAAACTTTTCCGACGCTTTTCCGACTTTTTAACATTATTACAAACAAAAGCTTAAGCATGTTGGCACAGCTAATAGTAATTAAGCATTTAAACTCAGGATGTTGAATGTGAGATATCCTCAGAGTGTTTTGCCTATAAGTTTCTAACTGGATTCAATGTTAATTTAAAATCAAAAACAATTCAGCATTGATCAAACTTTAGTCTCACGAGTTAGAATTTAGAGAAACAAGTCTGTTCGAGAATGACGCTTAACTATGTGCAATATTTATTGATAACTGTATTAAATTGTTATGAAATCTGCACAATTAAATAATGGACAACTATAATTTGATTGAATTACCAGGGGAAAACAGCCTAAGACAAAGTTGGTCGGAAATTTCAAACTGTTCTAATTAAAAACATTCTGACAACTTTATTAAAAATATGTTTCTAAAAAAAGAATATGGCTTGGCAGGGTTCACATATTGGAACGGTGGGAAAAAATTAAGAAATATTTCTTTTAAATTATCAAAAAGTTTTGATAGCAGTACCACCCACACAAATAAGTGTTGAGCGTTTGGTTTCAAGAATAGAATTTGATATGATCAAGCAGGCTTATCCAGATTACCCTTTTTGGAGGGCCGGGCAGAGGTCGCCGATGAAGACCGTGTTGGAAGACCTTCGACTTAGACAAACACCGACAATTTGACTCGTGTGCGCAAAGTTTTGAACTCGACTAATTAATCGTTTAATTGCCCAGATGTTAAATTTACCAAATTCTGTGGTTCATGACATTGTAACAGAGCTAACAGAGCTGACTTCTTCTGAGCAGCTACCTGACCAAAGCTGGCACTTCCGGACTTTGTTTTGTTTCCTCGCTTGAAAAGACCGATAAAAGGCAAGCATTTTGAGACGACAGAGGGGATCCAAGCAGCATGCTCCGCGGCTCTCAAGGCTTTTCTGGAGAATGCCTACCGTAACGCCTTCAATGCTTGGTAATCGCTATGGCAGCGCTGCATCGACGCAGAAGGAGGCTATTTTGAAAGTTTTTAAAGAATTGTAACGATTGGCTCCATACATTTTTTTTAAATCGACTCAGTCCTATTACTTTTCGGACAAACGCAGTTAGTTTTTAAATTTCTTGTATACGGAACCGAATACCGAAATAAAATAGAATCAAAACAGAACCTTTATTCCCTAAAGTCCCATATGGAGTACGACGAGAAATTCGTTTCGATACAGTATTTCACATAAATAGAAACACTTTCTAACAGCACATGAGCATCAAAGCAAAGCCAAGGTGTTTCTAATTATATGAAATACTGTATCAAAACGAATTTTTCGTCGTGCTCCGTATGGGGCTTAAACAGAAATTTCTTTACATACCAAAACCGGAACTCCATTTGGTTTGATTGCTACTAACTACACTGAAGCTTCGTTTAAAGGTTGAGAGGCGAAACCCCCCCCTGTCAGAAAATTGTCAGCTATTCGCTCATTTACGCACTCTAGATACTTTTTGGTCAGCTGTTCGCTCTCTCTGTATATTTTTTGGTTTTTCCTCTTTTTCTCTAACACAGTGATTTCCCTGATGGCACTTTGAAGTATCTTTTGAGCACTATAAGTATCTTTATAACACTATCGTTTAGCACCAGCAAAATTGAGGGCCACCCCAACCGTTCCCCTTTTTTTTTTTTCTCCCTTCTTCCCCCCCTCTCCCGCGGGATAACGCTCTTTTTTTTTTTTTTTTTCCCCCCCGAGCGCTCTGGTCGTGTACATGTGAATAGCGAAATGTTTTCGGCCCCGAGAACCCCCCAAACCCCCCCCCCCCTCTATTTTATTATCCACCATTTTTTGTAATAGTTATGGTTATCTTTTTTTTTACCCTTTTCCTTTTTTTTTTCCCCCCCTCATTAATAATAAACCACAAACCAAGGTGTTTAATTTTATAAGAGTTTATTTTTATTGAAATTATTACGATCATACCAAACTGTTGTTGTTGATTTTGTTGTTGTTGTTGCTGTAGCTGTACTTCATCTTTATGTTTAAATTAATGTTTTATACGTTAAGAGCGTTTTGTTTTTAGTGTTTTTATGTTGTTGTTGTCGTCTCTTTTCTCTATGCAATACACACGAACATGTACGAGTACATACATTTATATATAAAGTTGCACACTAAAGAAAAAGTTCTTTTTTTTTTTTTTTACACTTTGAAAATTTCGTTCACTTACATTTAACATATTTGTCCCAAATGTATTAATTTGCAAAAATATCTATTGTTTATATTTAAGTCCGTAGAGGAGAAAAAACGCCACTTCTAAATGGGTTAAACTGTATTTGTGTGTGTGTGTGTGAGTGTTTGTGTGAATAAAGAAGCTCCCTTTTTGTTTGGCCTTAAAAAAAGCAAATTTAAATATTTATGTATAACAATTAAGTAAATATAAGCAACAAAGAGTTATACAATTAATAAACAATTTTTAAGCTACTGAAATAAATTTGCTTTAAATATTTGATTTAATTTTGTTTTTGCTTGATGCGTGTGTAAAATTGCTTACAAATTAATTGTACAACAAAAGGCCTTGAAAGCGGGTTTAAATTTGTTTTGTATTTTATGATGATTAGTTGGTTTTTTGTGTGTCCAACTGTTGCTCCTGTCGGACGTGTAGAGTGTGAGTGAGTGAGTGAGTCAGCTTATAGAATATATCTTTTACATTCAAGTTTAGAAAATGCTACAAAACACAAAATGATTTTTTTTATTTGATTTTATTTATATTTTTCAAGAGTTTTTTTTTATCATATTTCTTGTTCTTGTTGTTTTGTTTTTTACAAAAAGAAATTCAACAAAATTATTAAAAAAAACTAAAAGAAATAAACGTTGATTTGGAGATGAAGTTGAATTGGAACTCGTTTAACTTAAGAATTGCATTAAGGCGTCTACACTTTTCGTTCGTTAAAACTTAAACTTGCTTGATAAAGTTGATTTGTTGTTTATTTAGAAATTGAGTTACATTTATGTAAATTTAGTTGTTGTTTTTGCAATTGTATACAATTTAATATGTAAAGATTGCTGCTATATTTTGCTGTTTAGTTTATATATATATGCCTGGATGAATATTAAAACCATTCAAATAATGCTTAATAAATAAATAAACACATGTTGTTGTTGTTGTTTTTGTTGCTGTCTGTTAAGTGCGGGTGTGTGGGAGAGCATTTACTTGTCCTTATCAGACTCAGCAGCAGCAGCAGTCACAGGCTTCTTGTTGCCAATGGGAATGGCCACTCGGATTCTGAGAAAATAATAAAAAATTAAAAATCAATTTTTGGTTTTAAGTTAAAATTAAGGTTTTCACTCACTTATCGGTGATCTCTGCAAATTTGCTGCGCACCAAATCCAAGTAGGTATCAATCGATTGCTTATTGTTCTCGTACACCTTGGGCAAGGTGAACAGCGAGACAAAGGCTGCAATAATAATTCGAGGGCAAGAATTAGTTTGGATTTCATTTTTTGAACTCTTTTAGAACTCACCCAAAATGACCAAAGTCATGCCATTGAACCAGGATCCAATGTAGGTGAAGACCCACAGAAGTACACCAAACTTAATCGAATCAATCAAATCCTCAACCAAAAACAAACGCCTCAGTTCAGAAGTGAAGCCATTGATATGTGCCACAGCTGCGCCAGCAATACTCTGAACCTTATCCTGGGATAGCGTTAAATCCAGATCAAGATATTCTCTGTAAGTAAAACAAAATAAAGGCAAAATATGAGAATTGATATAGAAAGATCTTAATCTAGGAAACTGTTAAACTTGGGGGGACAGTTTGCTTCAGAATATTTTGCATAGTTTTAATTGTAAACAATACACATATTTTACGCTAGTATAGAACTCGTTTTTTTGTAAGTTTTATACACATTTTAGAAAGCTAAATTGGGTTAGAGATCTCGAAGACCAAAGATTTCAGAACTTTTGCTTCAAGATGTTAGATGTTCTCAGTGAAAATAGCCTGTAAAAGGGACTATGTACGTGGGGTACTATTTATAAGTGGGGAACTGGTAACACTAATGTTAATAGTTGAAATTTGGTAATACCGAAATAAAGTTTGACATTTTTTAGCATAAACGGTCTCACAACGTTTTGATGTACTAGCGCTATTTGTGTTGTTTACAGTGAGTTGAAAAAAAATTCAAGACAAGGTTTTCGTTGGATTATTTTTCACAACTTTCGACGTGGATTATCTCCACAAGAGTGTGTCGATAAACTCAGTTCTTTGTATGGCGATAAAACACCATCAAAAACCACTGTATATCTCTGGTATAGTGAATTCAATTGTGGTTGATTGGTCACAATGTTTCGCCAAATTCCGTGAAGGTCGTCCAAAATCGATTGTTGTGCCCGAAAACATCGAGGCTGTACATGAACTGATAATGCAAGATCATCATGTGACACATGCCGTGAGATTGAGGTATCCTTAGTCATTAGTTCCTCCAGCATTTGTAAGATTTTGCATGAACACTAGGGTGCGTTTTTTTTAACGCAAAAATGGAAATTTAGAGAGGGCTCCGCCCCTATTAGGGATTTAAAATTTCCAACAAAAACAAACAAATTTCAGTTTTAATCGGAGGGACGGCGTCAAAATGTTTATATTGAAAATTCGCCTTAAGCTACATCAAAATTTCAATAATAAAATTTATGCCTGTGCAATTTTTAAAATTTGATCAAATTATTTTAGTTTTTTATCTTTCAAATTCAAATTTCAAACAAAAAACAAACAAAATTTTAAAAAAAAAAAAAAAATAAAAAAAATATACAAAATTTAAAAAGGAAAAAATAATCGAAGGAATGTCTTGTCCGCAGTAAATTTTCTTGCACTTGATTTTGACAATCGTATATAATCCTGTTATCTTAATTATTTCCTAATATTATTGCTGCTGACATTAAATAAATTTAAGCCCGCATTTACGTTTTTAAAGAAAAATGTTCACTTGTTCGCTCTTCAAAAAAGACAACGAGAATGAGATACACATTTTTTTCTTGCCTTTGCTTAAGGCTACCTTTTTTTTTGTCTGCCTTGACCAGCTGCAGCAGCGTATTTGCAAATCTGAAACATGCAAAAGTTTGTGTCTCTGTCTCTTACAGTCTCTAAGATCGACGCGACATGGCTAAATCGACTCGGCTGTCGTTGCTGATCAAGAATATATATACTTTATATTTGCACAACTTCATTTTCATTGGGTACAGGGAATAAAAAAAACATTCACCATGCCGAAAAAAGAATTGTTTGCGTTAGATTTCGGTACATTTGACAATCGCTCAAAAAATAGCTCAATTGGATTGGGGCAAAGTAATGCTGAAGAATATATTCGTAAACGACCGCGGTGCTCCAAAAGATCATCACAGGTGGCGAATCATGGATATATGCAAATGAGCCGGAAACAAAGCAACAATCGACCTTGTGGGTGTATTAAGACAAGCTAAAGCCACTAAAGTTGTTCGGGCACGAAACAAATGATCGCCTGTTTCTTCGGCCGAATGGGGCATGTGGCCACTGTTCCGCTTTAATAACATAAAACGGTCTATTCTGAGTGGAGCACGAAAATTTGTTATATGAAAGTCTTCGGAGTAATTCGCAAAATGCGAGCTCTCACACATCACGTCACACAAGAGAATTTTTGGGTCATCCGCCGTACAGCCCTGACTTAGCACTGAATGATTTCTTTTTCATTCCCAAGCAAACATACGAAGCTGTTGATATGTTAAAAATAGAGGGAAGTTAACTTTGGCTCGACCGAAGTTTATATACCCTTGGAGCATGATATATTTCTGCCATTTTTTTATATGGCAGCTATACGATGTATTCATTCGATTATGATCAAATCGTCTAAAATTGTGTTGAGACAGATATTATTTATAACTAAAACGTACAAACACGCTACCATTAAAAACAAAAAAGTTTTTCTCACTAAAACTATTTTTTCGACCGATCATTCCTATGGCAGCTATATGCTATAGTCATCCGATTTGGATCAGACTTGACAGAATTATGTGTTAGCATATCAGATTGATCAGTAACGAGTTTGGGAGCGATAGCAGTGAAAAACAAAAAAGTTTTTCATACTAAAACTTTTTTTCAGATCTATCTTTTGTATGGCAGCTATACTATATAGTTGCCCGATTTGCATAAAACTTACTGAAATTATGTGAAAGCATAAAAAACTTATAATTACGAGGTTTGGTAGTGATAGCATGGAAAACAAAAAAGTTTTTCTCACTAGAACTACTATTTCAACCGATCGTTCCTATGGCAGCTATATGCTATAGTCATCCGATCAGGCCAGTTCCGACAAATGTGCAGCGTACTTGTACCAAAAGACTTCGTGCAAAGATTGGTTACGATAGCTTTAAAACTGACGGAGGAGATAGCATAGAAACAGGACATGGCTATATCAACTCAGCTCGTCACGCTGATCAAGAATATATATAGTATATTTGTAGGAGATGCTTCTTTCTGTGCGTTACAAACATCCGGACAATTTTAATATACCCTCTCCAAGGGTATAAAAACCCCCATGTTCGGGAGGTGCCTACATCGGAGGTGAAAGAGTGCTTCAAAATTGGTTTAAGCGAATGCAAAAGTGCATACATTTTCATAGATAATATTTTGAAAACAATAACCGATTTTCATTAAAAAATGTTTGTTAAATTTGAAGTCACTGTTAACCATCTGCTAATCCACTTTTCTCCCACTGCTACCCCTTCTTCCCCCCTCTTCACCGCCCCTTTCCCCCTCACGCTATTACGCTCCATACACCCACAAACACACACACAACCCACCTGCTGCTACGGCAAATGGTAAAAGCGGCTGACTTTGCAAATACGATATGCAAAGACAAATTTTTTTTGGCATTTTCACCCACTTTGAGGTCAAATTTTCCAAATTTTCTTTCATAGTGCGCGCTTACATAACTAAACGAAGGGCTATGCCAAATACTAGATCTCGAGGATAAGCGGTCTTGGCTGTGGGTTGATAATCAGTCAGTCAGTCGGGCGTAGAGATTTATATAGAGATGGCAAGGGTGCACACACAATGTTTATGTGGTGCCCAAAATGTCAAAAGCCTATTCCATGGGATAGGAACTCATAATTCTGCACGCATAGAGAGAATACGTGTGTTCTATAAATAGCATGCTTGCTCTCTCACGACGCGTGCATTCGGCTTTTCGGCGCAAAGTTGATTGTGTGAGTTTGGGCACCACTGATTTAAAGGGTATGCCCATCGTTTGTCCACCAAGAGAGGAAAAAACCCGTTGTCTTTGTGTTTGTATGCCTGGCCTATGTCTCCATTTCTTTCAACTCGCTGCCAGCTTCTGTAACTCTGAATAGTCACTTTGCGGATATATAAAAACCAATCAGGGTTAATGGTAGACGAAAGATATGAGGGGTTTTGATAAGTTTTTTTTTCTGATAATAGAGTTTTTTTCTTCACATTATTTCAATTCGACTAATTCGACGGAAGTTAACCGTAGCTTTGTATAATCCAAAATGTCACAGAGTGGTCAAACTGACTTTGTAATAGTCGATTTAATCTCGTTTCACTTACTTGAAGGGATGTCCATCGTTTGTCTTTTGTACGGCCTGTGTCACCGATTTGTAGATTCTGAAGGCCACCGTACCGAACAGCGTCAGCAGCGACAAATAGGCAATTACACTGATCACGGAGAAGCAGGAAATGGCCACCAATGTGACCAAACCGGCGCCGAATACAATGCCGGATTTTTTCACATCACGCCAGTAGATGAGGGACTCCACTGGAAGTACACAAAAAGAAAGGAATTGCAAATTAGTTTGACAAGCACATGGAAAAGCAGTTACAGTTTGACAGTCACTCGCTGGTCAGAGTTATGGTTCAAAACATTCCTCAGAATATACAAATTTCTTTTATATAGTTAAGTTGACAAACGACTGAAATATTCTTAAATATACCCAAAGATATGTGCTCACACACACACACACACTCACACACACAGGGAGACTTTTATATATCATTTGCTTTGACCAAATTATGCAATCTTTGGGATACATCTGTGAGTGTCTGCACTTTTAGCATAAATTTCTTGCACCTCAATGCAAATGCAGATGCGAATGCTAGGTGGTAATTATTGGTAGCATTAGTTCCTCATGCATCTTAGCTATTATATACTTATTATTCTAAGTGCCTCGCCTCCCCCTCCTTCTTCCCCGATTCACTCACAAATTCTATTCGACATTTTTATTTCGTGATATTTCGTGTAGATCGCTCGCCGTGCGCTGCGCCGTTGGACGTTCCTCGTTGCCAAGTTTTATACTAGAGAAATATTGTTTTTATGAAAACCCGGACCCTGCCGGACAACAAAGAGAGTGGGAAAGAGAGAGAGAGGGAGACTGTGTGAGGGAACGGAACGAAACCGAATTGAAACGCTTAATAATCAATCGAATTAGGCGGTCGTTGGCCAGTGCCTACCCCCAACTCCTTAACGCTGGAAAAGTATCTCATGGATACACACAATAGCTAGCTGCAATGCCACTTTCAATGCATCTACTCAACGTTGAATTTGTTAAGGGTTTTATTAATAGATTGCCCGACTGGAATAAACAATCAATTTTAATTTTTATTTCGGGCCTTTTTAGACTAAAATAAACAAAAACAAATTGTTTGTTTTTGTACAATATTTGAGTGTTGAATTTACATGCCTTATAGATCAGACAAATCTGAACAGAATACCTAACATAAAGAAAATTCAGGGTTTCCAAGAAAAAATAGCAATGTCAACTTTGATTTCTAGGAAACTGAATAACCAAAGGGTTGTTCACTTTTGTATAACTGATAAAAAGTTTCTGTTGTGGTTTCGTTATAGACTGTTTTTTTATAATTTGCTGACTAATTTTTGAAAATAAAATATTTTGTTCATTTTTTGGGTACTGTTATCAAAATTTATTGTTTTATGTGATTCAATCGGACCGAAAAAAAGTGCACCGAGAAAAAAACAGGATCGAGTCGGGACGGGATGGAATTGAAAATTGTTGCTCGGGTATAAGTGAAAAATCGCGAAATTTTACGGGTCCGGATTTTTCGGGGCCAAAATTTTAAGTCAAGACGGTGATATTAACTTAAAACCGTCATCATCCAAATTAGAAGTGTGGAAAAAACTTTAAAAATATAGAAGTCAGTAACAAGCAGGTGGATTTTGTGTAAAGTGCAAAGATGTGTAAGCATATGCAGGCCGCACTGGCACAAGTGGACTACACTAGAGATGGACGCTGGGCGGTATTCCTGCGAATTGAATTGAAAATTGTTGATCGCGAGTGGTTTGGATCGGGATCGGAATGGGATCGAATTCCTCATCTCTAATAAAAACTATAAATAAAAAAGTGTATCATATTGCCTAGTTACATCTGTGGTCAATATTAGAGAGAAGCTTCTTTTGTCTTTGCAACAGATTCTTTTAGATACGCCTTTAAATTTGAAAAGGCAGCCACATTAGCCAATTGCCGAGAACCGAGTATCGGGTTCTAAGTCTTAAGTCCTAAGTATCGAGTACTGAGTATCGATTGCTGGGTATCAAGAACTGAGAAAAAAGTACTGAGTATCGATTACTGAATATCAAGTTAAAATTACTGAGTATCTAGTCGATCGCGAATCGACTTAAGCACACACACAAATAATCAACTTGCTGCTACGGCAAATGAGAATTCTCTTAGTAAAGAGCTTTGCTCTTTTTTTTAAAGAGAGATTTTTAATTATAATGCAATTTCTTTAAAAGTTTTACTAAAACGTTTACAATCTATTCATATACATACATTAGGGTGTCCCAAAAAAATCAAAGTCGTTTTTTTACGCATACCCTCTAAATTGTTTACTTTTAAGTCAAAACAGTTATAAATAAAATTTTAAGAAGGAAGGACCATGGTAACCCGTGCCGACTTACATTGATACATTTCAGTACTTGCTCACTAAGGCTGACGCTAACGAGTCGAAGTGCTTTTGTTTACTTGTCATTTGGTTATGGCAAAATCAATATAATATGAAGATGCACCACTCACTTTAAATTCTGATCCAGCTTAATCATAATTAGGTAATAAATTTTAAAAGTGCTTCATTAGCATTAAGAAAACAGATCATATCATTTAAATACTTCAGCTCAGGCCATCTTGTCTGTTTGTCAACCAAAGATAATTCTAATTAAAATTTTACTTTTTCTTGGTGGCAATGACGAATTTTACTCATAACATTAATTTCATAATTTTTCGGAAGCTTGTAATACCCAAATGGTCTATGTTGTTCAAAAGCAATTGCTGGTGCAAACATGATTATAAACCGCGAACCAAGGCTTCGTTGACAAAACTAAAAACGCTAATCTGTCTATTTATAGACTTATATGAATAGATTTGTGTGAGAGTCTAAACATGGTACTCCATATCGCGGTTTTTTGTCTTAGTGCCACGCAATAAGCCCATACTTAACCCGATTTTAATTAAAATCTACCGTGCGCTTTTAAAGATATTCAAGAACGCAGGTTTAACCCCTTATGAAAGTACCTTAACTGATTGCACGATTAAAGTGAATTTTTAATTTTGCGTTCCGAATGACCCAGTCCACATTTTCTGAATTTTGGAGAATTTTATCTTAAACCATTAAAATCTAATTTAAAATTGTTGTCGTTGTGTGTTGCAAGTACAAAAGTACCCATAAAACGCGAACCGAAGCTTCATTTAAAAAACTGGATATGAGGTGATGCTTACAGGGGACCCTTTCATCATCATTAGTATTGTACTGTGTAGTAAGTCTGTATACATTTTCATGTAAAAGTTTGGCATGAAGTCGGCAAGGGTTATCATTGTCCAATCTCAAAAATATTTATTATATGAGACAATGAGGTCAAACAGAATAAAAATAGAGGGTATGCTTATTTGATTTCAAAAAAATTTTCCTTATGTTTTGGGACACTCTAACATACATATGAACTAGTGTTGTGAAAAACCATCGATAGCAACATCGATTGTAGTGAGCCCCTATCGATGTATCGGAGCAGAAAATTGCGCAGTTCTATAACTATAATCGACGGTGGGTGAATTTTCAAATAAAAAGTGATTAATTTATTTATGGAGCTCTGAATATGATGTTGAGTCCGATCGAATGGAAAGCAAAAAAGTGGTTTTTTGTATTCCACCAAATTTTCTAAAACGAAACAAGTAAGAGCGTTGCAGTCGAGTGGCCCGACTCCGAAATACCCTGTACAATTGGGACACACATAGAAACACACACAAATGCGCCAAGGCAAGCTGACGCCTGAAATAGCGCGCTTCTTCCCCCTCCCCTCACACAGAAATTGTTTCGTGTATAACTTTGGTGTTTTTTGCTCGGATTTAATTGATGATATTTATTTTTTATATGTATATGATAGATAGTAAAACTCAGCTACAAAGGGGGCAGCCATGATGATATATATTAAGCCACGATGTTGTAACTTTAAAATTGTGGCTCTGACAGTTTTTTGCGGTTTAAAGAGGAGGGGGGAAATTTTGCAAATCTAAAAACAAACTTGATCTGGGTACGGCATACACCTATGTACAATTTGTGTCTCTATCTCTTATAGTCTCTTAGATCGATGCGTTCATACAGACAGACGGACATGGCCAAATCGACTCGGCTGTTGATGCTGATCAAGAATAACGACCTTATTAAGTATTTATATTCTTGATCAGCCCATTGATGGTTACACAGGTCATTTTTTTGGGCTCCAGGAAACTGTTGATTTGTTATTTTACTTTTTGCTGAAGGTACCAGAGAATTTGCAATGGGCCCAAATGGGAGAGCGACGTGTCAGCACAACCTAACCTACACAGAAAATATAGTAGAATTTTGAATTCGATGCACTGCAAATTGATATAAACACAGTCTTCCTTCTCTGGCAAAATCTGACTTAAACGTATTTGAAAACATTTAAACGTTCTTAACTGGTGGTCAGAATCCTCCACAAAGTTGCCAGAATTATATTAGATTTCAAAAGTCGTGCTTTTTATTCCACTACATGGGTTAGCTTGGAACGACTCTTCTCAGGCGTAACATTTCTGTGTGAATCTGCTAATAAGTTGCATGGACTCAACCAGTGAATGCAATATGTTGCTACGAGTAAATCACCAGAATGCTATAGTAACATTTATTAGCATATTATGTTATCATGTTAAATACATAAAAAATTCGAAATATGAAATATATATAATTTTACTTTAAAAGGCTATCAGATGAGATAAATTTTTATTTGGTACGTGATAGAAAAATTTATAAAATAAATGCCTTTTAAATGTATTAATTTTAAAGCTGTAAAAATTGTTTTATTATGTGAAATATCGTATAAATAAAAATTTATTATTGATATAAATTTAAAAATTTATTTTGTTGAAATTTGATTGTTTTATTGAAGAATAAAATGATTAGGAGTATTTAAATTTATTTTATATTTAAAATAATAGGGGAGGTAGGGGTTGTGATTATTAATTTTTGAAATAATGAAAAATATATTTTTTGTTTTGTAAGTTTTGTATTTTAGGTAAAGAAGTTGTATAAAAATTTTCTACCACTAGTTTAAAAAAATAAATATTTTAAATTTTTATACCCTTGCAAAGGGTATTATAATTTTGCCCAGAAGTTTGCAACGCATAGAAATATTCATTTCCGACCCTATAAACTATATATATTCTTGATCAGGACGACGAGCTGAGTCGATTGAGCTTTGTCCGTCCGTCTGTCTGTCCGTCTGTCCGTCTGTCCGTCTGTCCGTCTGTCTGTCCGTCTGTCTGTCTGTTTCTACGCAAACTAGTCTCTCAGTTTTAAAGCTATCGAGCTGAAACTTTGCACAGAGTCTTCTTTTTACTGCACACTGCTAATATGTCGGAACCGACCGGATCGGATGACTATATCTTATAGCTGCCATAGGAACTATCGGTCGAAAAGTGGGTCTTTGTGAGAAAAACTTTTTGTTTTTAATGTTAACGGCTCCCACTTCAGCAATTATTAATTCTATACGCTTTCACATAGATTAGGAAGTTTTTGTCCAAATCGGATGACTATATCTTATAGCTGCCATAGGAACTATCGGTTGAAAAGTGGGTCTTTGTGAGAAAAACTTTTTCGTTTTTAATGTTAACGGCTCCCACTTCAGCAATTATTATTTCAATACGCTTTCACATAGATTAGGAAGTTTTTGTCCAAATCGGATGACTATATCTTATAGCTGCCATAGGAACTATCGTTTGAAAAGTGGGATTTAATGAGAAAAACTTTTTGTTTTTAATGTTAACGGCTCCCACTTCAGCAATTATTAATTCTATACGCTTTCACATAGATAAGGAAGTTTTTGTCCAAATCGGATGACTATATCTTATAGCTGCCATAGGAACTATCGGTTGAAAAGTGGGTCTTTGTGAGAAAAACTTTTTCGTTTTTAATGTTAACGGCTCCCACTTCAGCAATTATTATTTCTATACGCTTTCACATAGATTAGGAAGTTTTTGTCCAAATCGGATGACTATATCTTATAGCTGTCATAGGAACTATCGGTCGAAAAGTGGGTTTTTATGAGAAAAATTTTTGGTTTTTAATCTTAACGTGTCTCACTTCAGCAATTATTAATATTATGCGCTTTTACAAAGATTTTGGAAGTTTTGGTCAAAATCGGATGACTATATCTTACAGCTGTCATAGGAACTAGCGGTCGAAAAGTGGGTTTTATTTAGAAAAATTGTTTGTTTTAATGCTGGCGTTCTTAAACTTTGATGTATTAAAACATTTGCAAGGGTATAAAAACTTCGGCACAGACGAAGTTAGCTTGGCCTTCTCGTTTTTAATGTTTTTTTTACTTCTTTGGAGAGTTTTCCTCTGTTTTATTGCGCGTCATTGCAATATTCTCTTTGAAAGTCAAAACCGACTTTTTTCAAAGTGGCTCACAACCCCCCAATATCTCACTTTTGTTTTTGGTGACGTCACATAAACAAAAGAAATTGTTACAAAAAAAAACATATTTCTATCAAAAAGGCAATTGACCAAAAGATATTTCCCACATACTTACTTTTGTCATTACGAAAAAATTTTGTATAATATTCACAAGTCGAAAATGAAAAGAAAAATTTTTTTTTTGTTTAAATAGTCGAGTTCTGGTTCACGAACTTAAAGAAGGTGTAGACTGATAGGTTGCTTGCCAAAAGTTAGGTAATAGGAAGGGAGACACATAAATACCCCCCCAACAAAAGTTAAAATAAATTTTTTTTATGGCCAATGAGTGGTTCACAACCCTGGCAACCAGAGCCCCCATTCTCCTACTTATATCGGTACGTACCGGTATACTGAAATAAAAATCCGGGTACCGTTCAGAAACCGAAAACCTAAATTAATTAAAAATCGAAATAGATCTTTTAACGACGGTAATTTCGGGACGTACCGGTACCAGAAACGGAACCGAAGAAGCGTTTCGGAATTAAGCCCTGATCATGAGTAATATTTTTGCCAACTTTGGGGCCCTGTCATGCCCATTTAAAATTGAAGTAAAGTTTTTCGCTTTTCGTAATTATTAATTTTATAACAAATACAGGTTTGGTCTTTGTTTTGGATAAAATTAAAGCAACAACTCTTCGCACTTGATCTCATTTCTCCAACCCACATTGACATAAACTCCCCTTCCAACGGTCCAAAAGCAAGTAGCGCATGCTTAACAAAAAAGAACACATACAGCTAAGCAAACATCAAAGATACGGTAAGCTCCAATGAATACAGGGTAGTCATGGTGAAACAAACTATTTTTTTTTTTGTCGGATTCTATGGAAAGATTATTCGTTGCTAAGAGATGATTATGTAAATGTAAATCAAATTAGAAAATTAGAAAGGAGACAAATAAAACGTGATAACAATGCAACGGAAAATTAGGTTGCTCGATTGTTTGAGAAAGCGCTACAGATACAGATACAAATGCAGAGAAAGTCAAGTAAGGTAGTAAGGAAGAAGCCCTGGGAACTGGTTTTTGTAGAGTAAATTGGAAACAAGTTTAGGCTGAAAGTGAAGTGGCGCAAGTTGAGAAGATAAGAGCAGGATTGCAACTGATAACCTTGAATTACAAAATGCAAGCTAGAAATAAATAAGTAATATAAGTATTTGCCCAACGTGGCAATCAAAAATCTATAAAATCACAACGTAGACAGAAAATCGAAGCAATAAACTTTTGATTTTCGGCCACGTTGGCTGCGTTTTTGCTGACGTCGCCAGAACTCACTACCTTTCGCCCTCTCTTGTGTATATAATTTAACGACTCTTTTAAGATAAGGTTTTTGATTTTTAAATCAAAGTGGACAACGTGGACACTGTTGATAAGCGAATGGTCTTTACCTGGGCCACGTTCCGGCAGCGTTTGAAAGTTGCCATTTGAATTGTTGCGGGAATAACGTTTGTTGCCACCGGCCATTGTTGTTCTAACTTTGGCGCCAAAATTTAAAAAAATCACAAATCACTTTTGCGTGCTTGGGGCTAATTAACCAATGAAATCGTTAGTCAATGCACTAAGCAAAAACGCACACAAACAAACACTCACACACGCACACGACGATTCAGCCGACCGTCTGGTATGATGAGCAGTAAAAGAACTGGAAGAAGTTTAAACGCAAAATATACCAACAAGTCACCAAAGCCGCCTTCAATTCTGCTGGGGGGCAGCTCCAACGAGAGAGAGAGAGAAAGAGAGAAACAAGTTTTCTGGATTGACAGAGAGCAAAAACACCTCTCGATCCACATTGAAAGTAAAAGATAAGGCGCAGTACCAACAACAAAAGTTGGCTACGTAGGCTTTGGAACGTATCAGCCGCCCTGAGAGCTACGAACTTGGGTTCTCGATTCGGCTTTAGTGTGTTTAGTCTGAGACAGCCTTACGTTAGATTTTGACGTAGTGGGTGCGGTTTGGGGCATGAAACCGAAGCGTGACCAACAATGGTGAAACAAACTTAATTGAGGTGTTGAAGCATACAACCCCCAACCGCCACTCAGATAAATCAATAAGTTCCACACTTCAGTTCAACAGTTCAATGCACTGCTTGGTTACAGTTTGACAGTCACTCGGAAGTTGGAACTCACCGCTTATTGAAACGCAAATTCGAGTTGAATTTACGTTTTGCTCAAATGCTGTTAGTGACATCATCAATCTCAGCCTCTGCTCTTACTTGTTCCCCATTTTTTTTTTGGCGCGTATTGTGAGGTAAGCTCTGCTTCAAATGATATCATACTCCCCAAATACAGAACTTTCGCACACAGAATGAGAGGAGAATTCATCGCTGGCCATAATTCCTCTTAAAAAAAAAAAAACTTGTGCGCTGCACCTGACATTGTCAGAATATAACAAGATTATGTATGAAATTGCGCAAGCTTCGATAATAATAAATAATTAAAGAGAAGAGATGAAACAGACATCCCGAAAACTACAGACAACAGGCTAGTTGAGGCGTTAAGGTAAAATTGGTTGCAGGTACAAAGATGTGACTACTGATAACAGAACTACATACTTGAAGTGCCCCGTAGTAATCAAGGTCGGAAATCAGATTACAAAATAGTTGGTAGGCCTGAAAACTTAAAAAAAAATGAAATTAATCATGCTGGTCTAGACCAGAATTCACGACAAACAGTTGTGCTCATCCAGGCCAAAATCGTAATTAAATTATCTAAATAAAGCACACTTATGATTTTTTTTTTTAAGATTTGCCTGAATTTCACTAAACGACACATCTGAATCCTAAGTTCAGACTTTAGGCCA
>JAEIFU010002043.1:0-52122 GCA_018904235.1 Lordiphosa stackelbergi
CAGGGTGCGATGAAGGCGTTAGGCAGAAGGGTGCTATCGATAGGCCAAGAGCGTATGCAGCGATCAAATTACCGCTGGGTGGCAACACCATACGCACAGGGGAACAGTGGCGTCCTCTGTAGAGGTTCGGAGGAAGCTAGCAGGAGGCTGAGAACCGTTTCGCTCAGGAGTGGATCATAAGCCCAATTGTTCTCTCCTCACCCACTTTGTAGTGGGAGTGTGTTTAAAGCGGCCAATGACCCTAGATCAGCCATGACTTTGAGGTAGGTCGGGGTAGGGACAAATTGGGAAGCGGAACGAGGAAATAAAGGGGGGTACCGGCCGGTGACAAGGCGGCAGAAAGATTAAAGTCATTGGCGCGGACCGTTTGTCTTGAAGTTATTCCAAGCCGGAGCTGTTGAACGACATTTCTCGGTCATTTTTTTTTTAATAAATTAAATTCAGTGCTGAGAAAATATTAAAACGTGAGTTGACAAAGAAAAAGGCCCCCCCACAAAGTCAAAAGTGGGATTAAGTGACCAGAATCGGGAGTGTAGTGGCTTTAGCTGATTTTTTTTTTTTTCTCGTAGCGTGGTCACGAGATTGAAAATCCGGCCACGGTTCATTTCACCGCCAGGCGCAGGCGACTGGATATTGTTTGAGCCTAGATTGCGTGGACAGCTCGCCCCCCTCAACTCCTTAAGAAGGCACATCTTTGCCACCCAAGTAACGACCAGGATTACTGGAGGAGTGAAAGTTTGGCGGACGGTCGTCTGTCCCATAGCGTCACATTGCAGGGAGGCTGGCAGGAGGGAGAAAGTGGAGGGGTGAGTGCGTTCCAAGACGAGCCGATCCGGGTAGAGTAATTCCGGGTCGAGTCGACAGGGAGCAGAGAATTCTATTCAAACATATTCCTGAGCCGCCAAAGATGAATTCTATGCGTAGCAGGTTACGCTGCGTAATTTATTAGATAAAAAAAATATATATAACAAAAGAGAAACGCACATATTTAATATACGCACTCCTATCTTAAAACTGAAAAGAAATTATATATACAAAAGCTATCCTTAATAAATTAATACAAAACTTATATAATATATAAAAGGAGACATAAAAATAATCCTTGTTCGTAAAATATTTACACAAAAAAAAGTAAAATCGTAAATGTAAATCTATTAAAGCTAAAAAAATTCAATTTGGGCCTTTCGCCAAAGCAACCCCAGACGACAATTGTAAGAGTTGTCGCTCCCCATATATCCGGCAGTACATGCAAAAAAAATAAGAAAAAAAGGAAGAACATAAATCAAAAAATATAAAAATATTTATTAATTATGCGTGCCAAAGAAATTACTTTATACTTACTTAGAGAGCTCTTGAGGTAGGATAAGGTAGTATTAAGTTCATTGCACATTTTCTTTATTTATTATTTGATATATATATTAATTGTCTTACCTGTTTTTGTTTGAATGTGTTGCCAAGCGTATAAGGCGAGTTACAGCTCGAGTCGGTAGAAAAGGGAGTTTTGTTGTATAGTCCTTAAAATTAATTATTAAGATTATGTTATAACCGGAATGTCAGGTCCAAAGTTTGATTGTCACTCAATATAATATTTGTATTTGAAGCAAGAAAAAAATGAAGTGCTGAAAATTTATGGGCGGGGAAGGAAGGGCCATGAGAACCGCCGCGAAATGATCTGATTCAGATCAAGAGAGCCAGCAGAGATGGGCAGCTGGAGGATAGATCCGCTGCAGGTAGGGTGGGAGCGCCTGGGTTCCGATGTGGAACTCAACTCTGGAATGTGAGGATAGGTTAGGAAATGTGTGAGTAGTGTCGTTTTGTTGTTTTTGTGAGTTTGTATTAGTAGAAGTTCGACGAGTGAGATAATTGTGCGGACTGCGGGGCATTGGGATGGAACCACCCCTGGGATCCGATGAGCCAGCCGGCATAGCCCCTAGGAAAAAAACGCAGTTCCGTAACAATATGGCGCCCAAACTGGAAGCAAAATGCGGCTGCTAAAGTCGTGATTAGTGATCCGAAGAAATAAATTAATATTTCAGTCGAAAAGACTTCTACAGACCTCCTCCTGGCCAAGAAATCAATCCAACTGATGTCTTATGTGGCATAAGAAGTGACCCATAATCGCGCAGTTAATGGAATTGGTCTCAAAGTCACGATGGGGGCAGTAGAGTAGATTCAAAATGTCTTGTGAAGTAGAAGCGTTCAATTTCACGCAAAGGCTCCGGTATGACACCACCTTCAGAGGAAAGGATTGGTTTGCGACCAGAAGCCATAGCCTGGTGGCGTTAGTGAAGATGAACGATGCTATGAGACAAAGGATGTTATATTAGAGGAGTTTCTGTCTATTTGTTTGTTTAAATGTACTTACTATTTGTTCTGCTTCGGGTCTCAATTTTAAGCGGATCCGAGATGACCTTTGTTCGCAAGGGTATGCATGCTGGTGACCCAGGTGATATAGGATCAGTCTGCGCTGCATCAGCTGCACATCACGGCCAGGAGAAATTGACACCAGAAGTAGGGTTCAAGTAGGTCCAAAGGGATCTCTTGGATGCTGTTCATCAACCAAGTTGACGGATTGAGCATCTGACGGATAACCCCGATTTGTCCTATATATTCCAGAGAAGCGCGCAGAAAATTTGCTGGCGAGTTAGCCCACGGCTGGATGAAGGTCCTTTCTTCCCCCAGATTTATATGAGCTGAATCTAGAAAAAGATAATCAAAAGAAAATTTTTGTGTAGCTGCGATTTCGAGTTCAAGTGATTATTAAAATTTTTGTTAGAGATTAGAGATCATTAACAATTATTTATTATTTATTTATGATTAACTTATTTATTAAAATTTTTTTTTGCCGGTTACTATTTAATAGTTAGTTCTTATAGCCGAGTTATTATTTGTGTTTTTTTTTGTAGTTATTATTCACTATTTATTTATTTTTGTTATTTATTTTTGTCTGTAGCAGGCATTCGTTAGAATAATTTGTTATATTTCGGGTAGAAAATAAAATAGTAAGAATTATGATGTCAGGAGACGAGAAACAGGATGAGCCGGGGGCATACGGTCATCATCAGCTTAGATCGAAAGGACCCGCGAAAGATAAAGATTATTGGGAGATGGATGGATTAGAGGGTGCAGCTTTGCCACCGCCAATAGTGGCTGGGGGTTTGAGCAGAACTCCTATGAATTTCCTGAAAATGCAGCAAGAAGAGGAGCAACGACGCTTAGCTGCAGAAAGACAGCGTCTGAATGAGTCGAAGAGACAGCTGGAATTCCCGATGCAGCCCATAGGGTCGCCCGAAAAATCGGCAGTCAATGCGGCTATAGCCCAGGCATATGAAACTCATAGGAAGGCGATGGAGTCCGATATCAGCGAGCAATTGCGTGGCGAATTCCGGCAAGGCTTCCAGGACCTGATGAAGATGATAAATGACGTCATCAGGCCCATGGGAATACAACTCCCGCCACAGCAGAACGGCAATGAGCAAAAGACCCAACGCGACCGAGCACCAGAAGTGCCAAGCTGGAATGGAGATCCGAGTAAGGGAGCAATTCCGAAAAGGAATAGGCAATTGGGGACGACGTCACAGCAGGCGGCAAGGCCACCAGAAGTCCCGCCGAAGCCCAATAGGTCTCATTCGGACTGCACCCCAAGCAGTCCAGTGTGGAGTGCGAACACAGAGGCCTGGCAATGGCGAAATACGGAGTTAAGAAATGGGCAAGTGCACGATCGCAGAACAGGCGAGGGTCAGGAGGAGCAGGCGGAAGAAAACGGAAACACGTCGTACATGTCAGGGATTCGAATAGAACGCTGGAATGTTTTCTTTGACGGAGAAGACGATAAATCGTCCATTGAAGATTTCGTGTTCCGTCTCGAATTCTTGCAAAAGCAATACGGCTGTCCATGGAAGGAAATAATTCGAAGCTTTCATGTGCTGCTAACAGGACGAGCACGTGAATGGTATTGGATCCACGTCAGAACATCCAGGATCGACAAATGGTCACAGCTGCGACAGGCTTTGCTGGATCGGTTTCAAGGACACCTTTCGGAGCATGACAAAATGCATGAACTACTTGAAAGGGAACAGCAAACAGGGGAGGCTGTGGATGATTATTTCCATCACATACGCCGACTCGCTTCCCGTCTAAAGAAGCCGTTGAGTGAGCGATCCTTGATAAAGGTTATAAAAAAGGGGTTAAAAGAAAATATTGCCCGATACGTATATGCTTTGGACGCTTTCACCGTAGACGAGCTGAGGGACGAGTGCAAGGAAGTGGAAAGGACATTCTGTCGTCGAAGTCGGACCGGCTATGGGCAGCATCCGAGGTATCAGCCAGGAGGGAAACCGATGCTGAGCGAGGTGGCCATGCCAGCTCATCAAGAAGAGTCGCCATCAGAGGACGTGGAGGAGATGCGGATTGCCAAATCCCATTCAAGACTGATATGCTGGAACTGCGGGCTGCCAGACCATGTGTTTAGGGATTGTCTGTCGAAAGAGCGCAAAGTTTTCTGTTACCGATGTGGCAAGCCGGACACCGTCAGTCCGGAATGCAGGAATTGTCCGGGAAATGCCCGAGCGAGCGCGTGGAAAGCGGCAGGAGCGCGTTCGGAGGCAGCAGCCGCGATAAAATAGAGTCAAAACCTAATAATCTATTTGTAGAATGTAAGAATAGAAAGATAAATATATATAACCCCAAACAAATAAAAAACTTACCTTATGAAGAGCGTCTGCGTGCGTATAAAGAGGCCCGTAACCGGATTTTTGGGGAACTTCAACTGGATGGGATGCGGATGATTACTCGCAGGGTGAAGAAGGCCCGTGAACGTTTTCGGAAACGAAAAGCGACGAGGCGAAATATCGTGGAGGCAGTGCAGCGAGATGGTCACGTAGATCAGCGCGTTTTCGCTGAGGTTGAACTGGCGGGACGTGGAATGAGGGGTCTCCTAGATACCGGTGCGTCCGTGAGTCTGCTTGGGAGTGGATGCCGTGAGCTGGTTGAGATGCTGCAAATTCCAGTGCAACCGTATGCATCAATGGTCAAGACAGCCGCTGGAGCAGATCGAGCAATCATTGGTCGAGTAGTCGTGCCTGTGAAGTATGGAGGAATAGAGAAAATTTTAACATTGTATTTGTGTCCATACTTACAGCAGGAGATGTATTTGGGCATAGATTTTTGGAGGCTATTTGAACTCGCCCCAAAAGTGCTCGGGGCCTCCATCGAGTCAGCACCAGACGCCAGTGTATCTGAGCTTGTAGTACCGTCCAAAGAATTAGAGCACTACCGAGGAGATGATATGGAAGATCCTGATCCGGAAATGTGGGAACTACAAGATAAGCAAAGAGAGGAATTAGAAAAGGTTAAAAAAGAGTTTCTGACCTTTGAACAATCTGGTCTCGGCCAGACGCCGCTGCTAAAGCACAAAATTCAGTTGGTGGAGGGCACAGAACCGATTAAAGACAGACATTATCCTCTGTCACCAGCGAAGCAAGAGGTGGTGTGGGCAGAAGTCGATAAGATGCTTCAACTGGGAGTCATTGAAGAGAGCGACAGCCCATGGAGTAATCGGACGACAGTGGTAATGAGGCCAGGGAAAAACAGATTCTGCTTGGATGCGCGGAAACTTAACAAGGTCACAATCAAAGATGCTTATCCGTTGCCTTGCATCGAAGGTATCCTGGCTCGCATTGACCAAACTCACTACATTTCCAGCGTGGACTTGAAGTTCGCGTTTTGGCAAATAGAGCTGGAGGAGAAGAGTAAGGCATATACTGCTTTTACAGTGCCGGGCCGACCTTTATATCAGTTCCGATACATGCCTTTCGGACTGTGCAATGCGGCGCAACAGCTCTGCCGACTGATGGACAAGGTGATACCAACCACGTTGAGATCCAATGTCTTCGTGTATTTGGACGACCTTCTGATTATTGCGGAGGATTTCGAAACGCACATCAAATATTTAAAACTTGTAGCAGAGTGTTTAAGGAAGGCAAATCTCACTATCGGCCTTAATAAATCCAATTTCTGCTTTAAAAGTCTAAAATATTTGGGTTTTATAGTTGGAGGTGGTACTCTGAGTACTGACCCGGATCGAGTGTTGGCCATCCGGGATATGCCTAATCCAAGATCGGTCAAGGAGGTGCGAAGCTTTTTGGGAACGGCGGGGTGGTATCGTCGGTTCATAAAGAACTTCGCTGAAATATCCGTTCCATTGACCGATGCCCTAAAAAAACGAAGTGGTAAATTTACACTCAGCGACGAAGCCATTGAAGCGGTCCAAAAGTTGAAGCATGCACTTACCACTGCGCCAGTGCTCGTCCATGCGGATTTTAGGAGAAGATTTTTTGTCCAATGCGATGCGTCTCAGTTCGGAGTTGGAGCCGTGTTATTCCAGGTAGATGTCGAACAACAGGAGAGGCCAATTGCATTTTTCTCTGCGAAATTGAATAAACACCAAATTAATTACACGGTGACAGAGAAAGAGTGTCTGGCGGCGATTCTAGCTATTCAAAAATTTAGGCCGTATATTGAGATGATGCCATTTACTGTCATAACCGATCACGCCAGTTTGCAGTGGCTCATGACACTCAAAGATCTGAGCGGAAGATTGGCCAGGTGGTCGTTACAGTTGCAGGCGTACGACTTTAAAATTGAGTATAAGAAAGGGTCGGAGAACATTGTCGCAGATACCTTGTCCAGGATCGTGGAGGAACTACAGATTTCACCTGAATCGCTACTCGGATTCCAAACCCTTGAATTCGAATCCGCAGAATATAAGGCATTGATCGAAGACGTGCGAAGCCAGCAGGAGAAGTTGCCTGAGCTGAAGATTCACGATGGCCTGATTTTTAAGCGAGAAAATCGTGATGATTTAGCAGATGAGATGGAAGGCACAGCTTGGAAGTTGTGGGTGCCGGAGCAGTTAACTGCGGGAATGATCCACAAAGCCCATGCAGAAGAAACGTCAGCACACGGAGGAGTAGCAAAAACGTTGCACACGCTGCGCAGACATTTTTACTGGCCTGGCATGGCAGTGCAAGTCCGGAATTTTATCAGGAGTTGCGAAACGTGCAGAGGGACGAAGGCACAGAATCACAGGATGCAGGTGGGAATCGGAGAGGAGGTTCGAACCGATCGGCCCTTCCAAAAGCTCTACATCGATTTTTTGGGGAAGTACCCTCGTTCCAAAAGTGGCCATGCTTGGATATTTGTCGTAGTTGACCACTTCTCTAAGTTCACCTTTCTGAAAGCGATGAGGGATGCCAATGCTAAGAATGTTGTGGATTTCTTAGTACATGAAATCTTTTTTAAGTTCGGTGTGCCTGAAGTGATCCACTCCGACAATGGACGGCAATTTGTGTCGAGTACGTTCCAGTCTATGATCGAATCCTTTGGAATCAGTCATCTGCGGACACCAGTATATTCACCGCAAAGCAATGCGGCGGAGCGGGTAAATCGGACGGTTCTAGCTGCGATACGGGCATATTTAGAGCAGGACCACAGAGAATGGGATGCTTTCTTACCCGAGATTGAAGTGGCGATCAGGAACTCAGTACACGCGGCCACGGGGTTGACACCATTCTTTGCAGTCTTCGGCCAGCACATGTTCCTAAACGGCTCTAGCTACAAATTGGCCAGAAAACTGAAGTCGCTGACGGACCATGAAGTATCCGACCTGGAGGCGAGAGATAAGTTGGCGGTGATCCGAGAACAGGTGAAGGAGAACTTACACGCAGCTTATGAACGTAGCCGACAAAGGTATGACCAGCGTGCACGGGTGTTGCGATTAACACCAGGGCAAGAGGTGTGGAGACGGAATTTCACCTTAAGCAATTTTGGCAAGGCCTACAATGCCAAATTTGCCAAGAAATTTGTGAAAAGCCGTGTCATCCGAGCAGTGGGTAACAACGCCTATGAGCTGGAGGATCTAAAAGGCCGGGCGCTGGGAGTATTCCACGCTAAAGATATCCGAGGATGATATAGAAGATGAGTGTTCCTACCGTACAGACATCTTGTTCGGTGGCAAATGCTGTAGCCATTTAATCCGGGCGGGTCGAGCAGAATGTGGGTGTGGCCTACGTTGGGCGCGGGATATAAAGTAGCCGGCTGGGGATCTGAAAGGGAAAGCAGAGTAGCGTAGTAAAATGCTCACGAACCTTGTTCATTCTTCTGGTTTTTATTCCCAATCTTCGTGGCGTTGTTGCATTTTATCAGGGTGCGATAAAGGCGTTAGGCAGAAGGGGGCTATCGATAGGCCAAGAGCGTATGCAGCGATCAAATTACCGCTGGGTGGCAACACCATACGCACAGGGGAACAGTGGCGTCCTCTGTAGAGGTTCGGAGGAAGCTAGCAGGAGGCTGAGAACCGTTTCGCTCAGGAGTGGATCATAAGCCCAATTGTTCTCTCCTCACCCACTTTGTAGTGGGAGTGTGTTTAAAGCGGCCAATGACCCTAGATCAGCCATGACTTTGAGGTAGGTCGGGGTAGGGACAAATTGGGAAGCGGAACGAGGAAATAAAGGGGGGTACCGGCCGGTGACAAGGCGGCAGAAAGATTAAAGTCATTGGCGCGGACCGTTTGTCTTGAAGTTATTCCAAGCCGGAGCTGTTGAATGACATTTCTCGGTCATTTTTTTTTAATAAATTAAATTCAGTGCTGAGAAAATATTAAAACGTGAGTTTACAAAGAAAAAGGCCCCCCCACAAAGTTAAAAGTGGGATTAAGTGACCAGAATCGGGAGTGTAGTGGCTTTAGCTGATTTTTTTTTTTTTCTCGTAGCGTGGTCACGAGATTGAAAATCCGGCCACGGTTCATTTCACCGCCAGGCGCAGGCGACTGGATATTGTTTGAGCCTAGATTGCGTGGACAGCTCGCCCCCCTCAACTCCTTAAGAAGGCACATCTTTGCCACCCAAGTAACGACCAGGATTACTGGAGGAGTGAAAGTTTGGCGGACGGTCGTCTGTCCCATAGCGTCACATAGCAGGGAGGCTGGCAGGAGGGAGAAAGTGGAGGGGTGAGTGCGTTCCAAGACGAGCCGATCCGGGTAGAGTAATTCCGGGTCGAGTCGACAGGGAGCAGAGAGAAAATTCTATTTAAACATATTCCTGAGCCGCCAAAGATGAATTCTATGCATAGCAGGTTACGCTGCGTAGTTTATTAGATAAAAAAAATATATATTTATAACAAAAGAGAAACGCACATATTTAATATACGCACTCCGATCTTAAAACTGAAAAGAAATTATATATACAAAAGCTATCCTTAATAAATTAATACAAAACTTATATAATATATAAAAGGAGACATAAAAATAATCCTTGTTCGTAAAATATTTACACAAAAAAAAAGTAAAATCGTAATTGTAAATCTATTAAAGCAAAAAAAATTCAATTTGGGCCTTTCGCCAAAGCAACCCCAGACGACAATTGTAAGAGTTGTCGCTCCCCATATATCCGGCAGTACATACAAAAAAATGAGAAAAAAAGGAAGAACATAAATCAAAAAATATAAAGATATTTATTAATTATGCGTGCCAATAAAGAAATTACTTTATACTTACTTAGAGAGCTCTTGAGGTAGGATAAGGTAGTATTAAGTTCATTGCACATTTTCTTTATTTATTATTTGATATATATTATATATTAATTGTCTTACCTGTTTTTGTTTGAATGTGTTGCCAAGCGTATAAGGCGAGTTACAGCTCGAGTCGGTAGAAAAGGGAGTTTTGTTGTATCGTCCTTAAAATTAATTATAAAGATTATGTTATAACCGGAATGTCAGGTCCAAATTTTGTTTGTTACTCAATATAATATTTGTATTTGAAGCAAGAAAAAAATGAAGTGCTGAAAATTTATGGGCGGGGAAGGAAGGGCCATGAGAACCGCCGCGAAATGATCTGATTCAGATCAAGAGAGCCAGCAGAGATGGGCAGCTGGAGGATAGATCCGCTGCAGGTAGGGTGGGAGCGCCTGGGTTCCGATGTGGAACTCAACTCTGGAATGTGAGGATAGGTTAGGAAATGTGTGAGTAGTGTCGTTTTGTTGTTTTTGTGAGTTTGTATTAGTAGAAGTTCGACGAGTGAGATAATTGTGCGGACTGCGGGGCATTGGGATGGAACCACCCCTGGGATCCGATGAGCCAGCCGGCATAGCCCCTAGGAAAAAAACGCAGTTCCGTTTGAGACATATATGATATTGCAGGAACAGAAACTTGATGATTATAACACATCAATTGCGTCCACAAAACAGCTACTGGATTCCATGAAGACTTTCTCGCACCTAAACTTGTTCGAAAACATAAAAACATTCTTAACTTGTTGTCTTTCTGTTCCAGGTACGTAGGTGAGCGTTAATGTCATGATCTGGTTTTGGGCAGCTGATGTCAGATTATTTTTCGGTAGAACATTTTGTTGTAGATTTATGTGTTACTTTTCAACTACGTATAGTAATGCGAAATATAAAATAGTTTTTATAATTTTACTTTGAATGTGAAACCATTCATTTTGTGATGCATATTTTTTCGTTTTATTAAACTGGAACAAAATTATTTAGATTTATTTTAGAATTTAATTTTTTCAATTTAAAAAAAAAGTAGGCACGTACCGATATACCGAAATATGTTGTTATGGATAGCGACCTATGTTTTTTATTTGGGATCTTTTAGCTGGCTCGAGGTCAATGTTTTTTTCGTGCTTATTAAAAACAAACACGAGTTTTTGATTCTCCAATATATTTCGAACCCCTTCGGGAGCTGTGGAGCTGATAAATAAAAATAAAGAAATAAAAATCCGGGTACCCTATTGAAACCGAAAACCGGAATTAATTGAAAACCGAGATAGGTACTGGATCCGAAATTCGTTTCGAGATTAAGCCCTGCCTACAACATCGATCGGACTTAAGTCGGTTTTTTCCTATGATTTGCTAACTAAGGTCTGAGCTACAATTTTGCTCTGCAATGCTTGACAAAATTTTTAACAGTTTCCAAAATAAGTTGCAAAAATGTAAAAAAAAGGGGGGAGAAAGAATACATTTTATACCAAAAGTCCAATCATCAGCTGAAAACTCGAAAGTAGAAAAAACGAGAAAGGCAAAGCTAACTTCGTCTGTACCGAAGTTTTGATACACTTGAAATAGCTTGTCTCAACGGTTAGCGACTTCGACCAAACTTCGCAGATCAGCTTAAAAACATTACATATTACCCATGACCGTGTTTAAGAGCAGTAATATTGAGAACAAACCAGTTTTTCTTACTAAAATCCATTTTCCGAACGAACATTTGTATGGCAGCTACAAGAAGTAGTCATCCGATCCGGTCGGTTCCAACATATTAGCAGCGTGCAGTAAAAAGAAGACTCTGTGCAAAGTTTCAGCTCGATAGCTCCTAAACTGAGGGACTAGTTCGCGTAGAAACAGACAGACAGACAGACGGACATAGCTTAATCGACTCAGCTCGTCATGCTGATCAAGAATATATATACTTTATGTGGTCGGAGATGATTCCTTCTATGCGTTGCACACTTCTGGGCAAAATTATAATACACTTTTCAAGTGTATAAAAATGGCAGCTAACCATACCAAACCCATCCAGTGTTTTTGTACTACCAGTGGTAGCAATAATTATCCATTTGGCGCTGTCCGATTGTGTAGCTAGCTTCATAATTTATAAAATATTCAAATAATTTGTTTGTCATTTTTGTAAAAGGGGTTTGCCTCATTAATAATTCAAAGATAAATTAAAGGAAAAATGGAAATTGAGAAGCCTTCGTGGGGCTCTCAAATATTAAAATATGTGATTGCGGTTTTTCAATAAAATAAATTCTCTGTGGTAACTGAATTTTGGAGCCATGTTCTGCAAAGACTTGACGTTTTTAAATGTATGAAGTTCTTAAATTAATGACCATCTGAGTCTGAACCTGTACTTGTAGGACTTCGAAGGTCTTGCTCAGTACTTCCACTTTAGCGCGAATAGCGTAAGTCGAGTTCCATTGTGGTAATCTCTATTTCAGCCAGCTAAAAGTTGTATTTCTTTATTTTATACCAAAACGAACTTTTATAGGACCCGAACTCTTTGAAAACACTTTCACAAAAAATCCAATTCCTAGTGTAGATATTGATGTTGTGTTTAGGGGTGTTTGTGGGCAGAAGATCTGGCCACTTGTATTCCCACTGAGCTGTGCCAAGTAAATTTAATTGGTACTTTATTGTATGCAATTTTTTTTTATTTGAAAATCTCTTGAGATTCCCAGCACATTATCGGTTTATGAATTGCCTTGGTTTGACGTGCGTTGAAACTCACATTATTTAAGATTCGTGTAATTATGTCATTTGCAAATTTTGCAAAATTCATTTCGCTTTATTTTCTTGATTATCTGATTGGAGATGGTTTGGAGTAAAATACAACTCTGTTGGCCAAACAACATGCCTATAATAAAGCTCACTAGATGAAGTACAATTTTGCATTTTTCTCTTTGTACGTCCCTATACTGTGTTATATATTACGTCTGAGAACTTAAACGCTAAGTAATACTTAATCAGATATAGAGCATATAGCTGGATAAAATTAATGCGAATATAAATTCCTTGGAGTACTTAAACACAAAAATTGCTCTGACAAAACGATGCCTGATCACACGTGCAATTAAAAATAAAAATTTATGCTTCATGAATAATTAAAATTATAAATAAATAGCATGGAGTGTATGTTTGTATACATGAAAGAGAAATTGTAAAAAATATATATATTGCACTGAGGAGATTTTGCCAAAATTGAAAACAAATTAGACGAATAGAGAAAGTTTGAATAAATAAATAACAATAGCATAAATATACAGAAGTGATTGACATGAATTTGGAACCTAAAGACGGAGACGAGTTATACACTATCGATACAGATACAGATGGTATACATATATATTTTATATATTAGGAGAAGGGTGAAGCGACTTAAAATTACTCACATAAATGTTTAGGATTGTGTATCTGGGAAGGTAATTTATCATTAGGATGTACAAATCTAACGGCAAAGCGTATAATACAATTTTTGTAGCTTGCGTTTCGAGCGACACTGTTGATGATTGTGCGAATGGTTATGATGGTGATGTCTGTGAGAGTGTTGATGTGGCTGCTGACGATGGCGTTGTGCTGGCGCTTGTAGCTGTTGTTGTTGTTGCATATGGCTGTGATGATGATTATTTACAATGGTCGCTGCTGCAGCAGCGGACAACGTCGATGCTGCGCTCAGTGCCACCGCCGAGGATATCAATGCCGCGGCCAGACGCGACGGCGATGACGACAATGACAAATCTGCAGCAAGCAACTGCTGATGGTGTTGGCGCAACTGCTGCAGTTGCTTGCGCTTAGCTGCAGCGGTGCCCTTTCTCATCGCATGCAGACGACGCCTGTGATGATGGGGATGCAATTGAAGCTGTCACTTTGCCTCTTCGCTTGGGTCCAACAGATTGTTGCTACCGTTGTTGATGACCACGGCTGTGGCCGCCACCGCTCCCGATGAAGTCTGCTCGTTGACTCCCTGCTGCTGCTGTTGTTGCTGTTGTAGTTGCTGCTGATTCAGCATATGGACATGCTGGCAAAACGCCTGCAAGACCTCAAAGTGCGTCATTAGATTTGCCGGCTGGTTGTCGTAATGCAAATGCCGTGTTATTGGCGCATTCAAACGCCGCAGCATCTCAGTAAACAGTTTCTCCTCCTTGCGTATCCAGGGTCTGCGATCATCCTGAACTTGGTAGGGTGTGAGATGCACGTGTATATTCATGCCTGGAAGGAAGACAACATTTTAAAATAATAATTTAAAAACGAGAACGTAAGGTTAAGGGAGGAAAGGGGCTGAACATAGGGGGTATTACTACAACTAGTCTGATTTGGCCAGTTTTTTGATACCCGCTTATTTTAAGTGAAGCCTATTATTCTGCCCAAGTTTCATTACGATTGGTAAACTTTTAAATGTAGCTACCATATAAAATTCATGAATAAAAATATATGAGTTTCTAAAAAAAATTCATTTCCTCATCCGACAGTATCCGGATACAAAATAAGTTTTGTGCCTTCCGGGCTAAAGTTTCAAGAAATGTCAATATTAGGAAGGATATAGCCAGACCTAAATATTCCCGGTGCAAAAAACATTTAAAAAGTTTTTATTTTATTCCGTTCTACCTTTACACTTTTACACTTCTTATGTAAATTAAACTAACCAAATACACAATTTCGTACCTCAGTTACACAAAATAAATTAAAGAAGTTAAACGGCATCACCGTGAAGGTAACGGACGGCGGAACAACCTCCATGAGTAATTTGAAAGTGTACATTTCCGATTTCAGGGGTTAATCGGCCACTGTTTACATTTGAAGCACCCGAATGGTTCACACGAAAATGATGTAACCTCTAAAAATGTAGAGTCGAGCCTGTTCAAAAAGTATTAGAAATCCGAATCTCAGCTGTATTTCTCCAATTATTAAAATTATAAAGGCAACATTGCTGGAGGACTCCAACAAATCATTCATAATTATAGATTTGTTTTTCGAGTTCAGCTATGGACTCATAAAGGCCATTAATGAGAGCAGTAAAGAGACCCAGTGAACAATAATAAGGTGGTAATCGTAATAGTGTTTCACTGAGCATGTTCACTTGTTTATGTCTTTTTAAGTAAGTCAATTCAGTTGACAGTCAACAGTTGTTCTAGTGCATGTGTGTGTATTGGTGTTTGGCCCCCAATCATGCCCACAATGCTAAAGGCGGGGTGTCCTTTAGCACACATTTGAGCCAATTGACGGTCAATTTGCTGTCTCCGACGCACGTTGGGGAGATTAGAGCAAACTCCACGCCAAAATTGATTTATTTATTTTTTTGAGATATTGTAGAAAGTTTAAAAGCAACTCGAAAGATGTTTAAATTTTGCGTAGTAATCAAAAAGGAAAACTAGTCTAGGATATTTGGTACTCCCTCAACACAAATTTAAAGTTCACCTTTCGAACTCGATTTTAAGGAATTCATAAAATATGGCATTTTAATGTTTTTCATGAATATGAAACTTTTATGCGGATATGTGGCGATTGGAAGTATTTGTTTTGACTATTCTTAGTTTTTAATTTTTGGAAAAAGGTTCAAAAAACTACATTTTTTTGTTATGGTTGGACATAAAGTAATTGCGCGTCTTTTTTGGACTAAAGTAATTAACTTTATGTCCTGAAAAAATAAGCGTGCTCTTTTTTTGCCTTTTCTGAGAAAATTTAATTTTAGTATGTAAAGTTATTTTAAAAATTCAAATATCGCCAGCCCTGGAACATTCGCGCGCAGGTTAAATGTCATTAATCAGCTGTTCGAAGATCTGTTTTGTTTGTTTACTTTCTTTCTATTTGCGAGTGGATTAAAATTAAAAATACTTTTCTATAAATAACCATGGAAAATGAAGCAGGGCAGTGTTTAGTAGTGTTATTGCCTGACGTGAACGCTTACTTATTGATCTCCCAAAACCTGGATTTGGAAGTAGTAACAATGGTAACGGTGCTAGGCGATTTTTTCAAAACTCAGCATTGACTGCAGAGATAACAAAGATAGACATCGATTTGCTTAAAAGAATGCACACTATATTAAGAGTTGTTTCATGCAACTATGATATTAATATAGACAAATTTAAAAATTATGCCTTGGAGACTGCTAGGCATTTCGTAAATTTGTACCCTTGGTACAATATGACGCCAACTTTGCATACATTTTTTATTCATGGCAGAGGAAGGACGAAACAAAGATTTCAAGCTTTACAGAGAACATTTTTCGAGAAAATGCAGTCGGGAAAAGTGCAACCTCGATGTTCTGAATAGAATGTTCATTACCTCGGATCCTCTAGTATCGAGGCATTTCAAGAGACAGGAATCAAATAAATCAAATGCCAAAATCAGCTTTAGATCTGTTAGAAAATGTACCTGAAGTTCAAGAGGAGTACTTTAATTCAAGTGAAAATAGGGATGAGGAATAAAAAATTGTTAAATAAAAAACGAAATTGGTTATATTGTTTTTTATTATAATTATCTCTAAAATCTAAAAAGTTTTGAAAATTTAACCCGATTATTCCAACGAAAACTTAGGATGTACTCTCTCGACAGTAAAAAAAAGTTAATAATTTTAGCAAAGAAACGTATAGGCCAGTTTTTAGCTTCCTATGTTTCGAAAAAAAATTTATTTCCAAAAAACAAGTACAATTTTTTTATTTTTAGTTCTTAAAATAAAGTTCCACTAAAAATTTCTAATTCTTCTAATGGCTTATAAGTCCGAATTGCTCGACATTTTCCTCAAGAGCAGCTTAAAGTAATGCTGAAATATCTACATTTCGGCGGTTTCTTATCCAATTCGTTTTATTCTCCAATTCCAATATAGCTTAATACAGAGATGCCATAAATTGACCACAAGCAGTGAAATAAATGAACAGACAGGTCATAATGAACAGTTCACTAAACTAGTTATTGAACTAGATACTGAACATATATCACAGTACAGCCCACAGAGCAAGAGAGCGACTAAACAACTCTCTGAGCAAAAGAACAACAGAGCAAGAACGAGCAAGGGAACAACTCGGAGCAAGACAGAGTGAACAAGAAGGACTGAACAAATCCCGCTTTACAAAAATAAACAATTGAAGAAGAAAACATGTTCACTTGTTCAGTTGAAAGAACAACTCAATTTTGTTCACTCACTCATGAACAACCCAACACTAAAACGTGATCGGCACTATGGGACTGTAAAGGAATATAGGAGCAAGTAATAAACATAGAAAAGTTAGGAAAAGTTATTTTAAGTCTTACAAATTCGATACCATGGGTGGTATATGACGTCCCAAATTTGGCCTTGCTATGTTAGTGAAATATTTAATTCCTACTTCTAACACAGCGACCAACAGTTTGAGTACAGAATAGATTTCAAACCACACATACAAAGGCTACTGACTGGATGCATTGGTAGCTCTTGCAGTGCTTCTGGCTGATATTCACTCCAAAATCGACAATTCTGCTTATTTACGTACCCATTGAGCCAAAAATGAGCTTCGTCGCTGAACACAATTTTTCGGTAAAAAAGTGGATCTTCGGCCAACTTTCCAAGAGCCCATTCACCAAAAATTCTACGTTGCGGTAGGTCGTTCGGCTTCAATTCTTGCACCAGCTGTATTTTGAAAGGCTTCACAACTAAATCCTTCCGAAAAATTTTCCACGCTGTTGAGTAACAGAGGCCCAATTGCTGCGAACGGCGACGAATCGAAAATTGATGGTCATCATTAACACTGGCCGATACAGCTGCGATATTTTCTTCAGTGCGCACTCTACGAAGGCGTGTTGGTTTAATGTCCAACAATGTAAATTTGGTGCGAAATTTAGTCACAATCGATGGTGCCACAGAAATCACTAGCGATTTTCGTATAAACGCTTGTATTTTATATTAAAACTGCTCGAATTTATATGTGAAGAGGCACCAAAAAGCACGTCTACTAGATCCTTTTATTCTATTTATATACTTCTTTAGTGCACTAATGTACGCTGATGTCAAATTGAACTTTTCATATGCAGATGCGTGCTAATAAACATCTGTACTTACAATATGATCAAGACATACTCTGGGGGTAAAACAGACCTCCTGGACTTAAATTTCTATAACATTCTATTCGATCCTCAACTTTAACCAACACGTTTCGGACATTGTAAATAAAGCTTAGTGTATTTTAGGATTTATACAACAATGTCCAAAAGAATTCGAAGATCCCTATACACCTATATCCCTTCGTCCTAAACTCGACTATTGTTCGTGTATCTGGGCACCTCAGTATAGAGTATACACCATGACCAGTTGTTATTAATTTCACTTCGGCCTCGGCTGGAATCCCAATATTCACCTTCCTTCGTATGCTGACATATTGCGCCTTATAGATTTCCCTACTTTTCAAAATAGCGGAATATGTTATGAAGTGATATTTGCTTATAAGACTATTTGCGGAGCAATAGTTTCATGCTCTTCTTACTATTAACTATGTGATGTTTTAGAGATATTTGCACAAACGTGTGTTGAAGGAGGTTTGTTTATATTTATAGGTCCTGTGACCGCATTAATTTACATTTTACATTCGCGCGTTTTTGGGTACCTCTGTTCTAGAGCCTTAACATATCCTTTTACCCGATCCTGTTACATATATTGCCAATTGATATTGAACACTCACCCATGCGTGTCAATGTCTCTAGGAGACTGCGGGATGTAATCCATGTGTTTTTCTGGCCCCCATGACCGCCGTCTAGCCAATACATGTCGGTTATACGAGAGAGCAGTCGGCACATGCTGCTGTCATCGGGAGTCAAAGTTTTCAGATAATGAAATTCATAAATGAACTGCAAAAGAACGAAGGCATTGAACACGTGTGGTAAGTTGGGAGCTTGTCATAATTCAATTGGCTGAGCCGAATATGTTAGCGATTTTTACACCAAACGTGACTCACTTGATTGAGCACGACGCAGCCCTTGCTGAAGCCGATCAGCACCAGCTTAGACTTGTCCAAATTGAGGTTCTCGCGCCACCACAACGGATTGCTGTCGCCGGTGGCTGTGGACTGTCGCGGCTGCGGGGCCGAGGGCAAGGCTGTTTGCGCTGGAGGAGCACAGTCGTTGTTGCAGCCGCCGTTGTTGGCGTTGTTATAGTGCGGCTCCACATTGTTGGTCGGCGTCGTTATGGTTGGTGGCTGAGGTGCTGATTTTATTGCCGTTGGCTGTGGCTGTGGCGGCTGATTGTTTGCCTCCTGATGGTTATTTGTGGTGCATGCATCATTGTTATGATTAGAGCCTGACGCATTATTTGTGACTGCAACTGCTGTGGCTTCTGCGGTTTCTCCGGACACAATCGGAAAGATAACGGCTCCGTCTGCATCCACAGTGACATTTTCCTGAACCTGCAGTATGTCTATGTCCATTTCCTGGCTGTTCTCGTTAGCCGTTGATGGGGATGGGGCTGAGCTGGACTCCGGGGAGACAGTAGTGGCATTGGACAGCGTTAATGCGGCCGCTGCAGCAGCTGCAGCCACAGCCGCTGCCGCAGCTGCCGCCTGGGCTGCCTGATCAAGTATCTCGTTCTCCGGTATTGAGATCAAGCGTTGTGAAAGATTCTGCAGCAGTCTGGGTAGATAAAGTAAGGGATAATAACTTCATGCATTTGTAGAGAGATTTGTATCTCCTTTCACTTACTTTTCCAAATGTTGCAGGGCATGATTCATGGGCGTATGGTCCGGCACGCCTGCATTGTTCCCGCGCACAAAGTTATCGAAGCAGCTGAATGTTTTAAACTCCATTCTGTGGAATGCAAACAAAATTGATTGAGCGTTTGGAACATCATTGAGCTGCAGACATCACATACCGAACTGGTCGTATGACAATTATGTGGGAGCGGGGAAACGCCTCACGAAGCAAAATGGCCGAATTCTCGAGATTGTATTTCATATAGCCTCGACTGTCGCGATTCGTTTCCATGCTTTCCGGAAAGTCCTGCACATCGCCACCAAAATATATAATGGCCGTTGAATCTTCGACATGCTGCGACTGCTGCCGAACAATGGGCGGACAGTAGACAATGTCATTGGCGCGATTCTGGAATCCGGCCACGGAGAAGATGCGAAACGGACCGGCCGAAGTGCTTGGCGTGCACAAACGCTCCCCGCTGCCGCCGCCAAGCATGCCCTCGAAGTTACGTATTCGCTCTTGCAGTTGCAGAAATTGATCAATGGTGAGCTGTGGGGAAAGAGCAGATTATATGGTTGAAGTTAAGACAACGTTTAATGACGACTTATAGGTAAATTGTTCGTCAAAAAAGCAAAGATTACAATATTTTAGCATTCTATTCAATCCTTAAATAATAAACAGTGTTTAAACTTTTACACAAGCTAACCCCAACAGGGACAAAAATCAGGATGCATTTGACTTGAGTTGGGCTCTGTGGAAAATTTATGAACCTAAACATTTCAACCCGACTGCTCAGAGCTCAGAAGGCAAAAATTTGTCTAAATATCCATGATTGCAGATTTCGCGTGAGAAAAAAAAGCGACGTAAACTATCTCAGCGATTGAAGAGTTGTTTAAGCTGAAATGACACTTTCAATAGACTATAGTCTATATTTAGTCTATTCTTGGCTTGGCTTCGCCCCACGATGTTAAAGATAAGGCTCAGATGATAAACAACAGCGTTTAACGAATTTTTTTGTCCCAAAAACGAGAAAATCTGTGACTAGCCTCGGAATGCATTCGGTTGTGTCGTATATAATTTTTATCTTTCGATAAAAGACAATAAGAATAAAGCCAATTTCCTAATCGGTGGCTTTTCGACATAACCTCTAAATACCTCAGTATTAAAATGGCTTCAACAACTACAAGCCACTTCTTGTGAATATATGGTCGATGAGCCGCTGGAGTGTTCATCTTGACATTTTCGCTCCAATATATCGATTCATTTTCGACGATTCGATAATTTGCAACTCGATAGTTAACCAATTATTTTCGGTTAGTGTGGAATCCACAAATTATTGGTTCAGTTGCGGTTTGGACACTAAAATTACAAATTCGACAAACCATGTCGAAATTGAAAACCGGAACAGCCCACAAAAGGCCAAATCAACGACCAACCATTTTGCAACAAATGTGATGATGTATGTTTTCTGCATAGGAGCAAAGAATCTAGCAGCTTTTCGTCTAAAATACAGCAATTTAAAACATTTTGGAATCTAAAATAAGGAAAGGCATCGCCACTTTTACTTTTTTCTCCGGAGACCGTGCAATTTATGTTTATTTCCAAATATATTTGGATCGAATGTTTGTGTTTAACTTGGCATTATTCCTAAACTTTAGACTTATGTTTAGTATGGGGAGATCCAGGTACAGAATTTTTAGTTTTGTCGAATTTACGCCAAGGCCGACCACTTAGAAAGTGTTGCCAGCGCGAGCCTCAGGTCACATAACGTTTGTGAAAAATTGCCGCGTTATAAATATTGAATTGCCGTTTGCATATGCCACAACATATCACTCAGATTCCATGACTATCTCAACCCACATATGCGGAAAAAACATTTTTTTTCGAAGCGTCTTTATTGTTTAATGCATTTTGTTTATTAAGGTAATTTTTATATCGCTTGTAATATGGCTTCCTCACTGAAGCACATTGTTATCGTCATCTCTGCAAATGCAGATTTCTGTCCTCATTGTGTTGTTTTAGCATTTGCATTTTAACAATTTACAAAATGGCTGGCAACAAAGATAACTAATGAAAAATAAATATTCAATTTTAATTTATTTCGCTGCTAGAAACATAAACTCTAATGTTGGTAAGGGTTTAAAGCTCATATATTTATTTCAAATTCACTGTAAATGTCTGATATTTGGCGGGGCCCTCAAACCATTGACGTGTTCAGTCCAGAAGTCCAACAAATTGCTAAAATCATCTTTTATCAAATTCCAACTAATTTATTGAAATTATTAATAAGTTAATTAAATATAAAAATTAACTAAACACTCCAACATTCTGCCAACACTTAATAGTAGTGATGAGCACCTTGCCAACTATCCAACTTTACATTTACATAACATACAAAATGTATGTATGCAAAATGCATTTGTAGTGAGGTCCTTAGAAGAACCAAAACTACATACTCATGATCTTTTTCAGAATATTTTTTACCATAGGTACATCGAATATATAAAGATTGTGCAAAAGTATGTAACGGACCCTATAAAGTATTTATATTCTTGATCAGCATCAACAACCGAGTTGATCACAGTTCGTAAGAGATAGAGGTTTGACATGTATGGTACATATAAAAGGTGATTTAGATCTAGCTATTATCTTTTTGACAACAATGGTTTAAACAGCTCACGCACGTTTCGTGATTTGTTTTACTGTCAAACATCTTCAGTTTGGTCTATAATTTAACCATGAATCGTCTTACAAACGAACAATGCTTGCAAATTATTGAATTTTATTATCAAAATGCGTGATCTGTTAAGAAAGTTCATTGCGCGCTTCTTCCATTTTATGGTCAGTTTAATCGACCCACTGAAGCGGCTATTCGGGGTATTGTGACTAAATTTCGACAAATTTATGTTGGACATTAAACCACCAACACGCTTACGTAGAGTGCGAACTGAAAAAAATATCGCAGCTGTATCGGCCAGTGTTAATGATGACCATCAATTATCGATTCGTCGCCGTTCGCAGCAATTGGGCCTCTGTTACTCAACAACGTGGAAAATTTTGCGGAAGGATTTAGGTGTGAAGCCTTTCAAAATACAGCTGGTGCAAGAATTGAAGCCGAACGACCTACCGCAACGTAGAATTTTTGGTGAATGGGCTCTTGCAAAGTTGGAAAAAAGTGGACTTTCGCCACTTTTTTTTTACCAAAAAATTGTGTTCAGCGACGAAGCTCATTTTTGGCTCAAAGGGTACGTAAATAAGCAGAATTTGGAGTGAATATCAGCCAGAAGCATTGCAAGAGCTACCAATGCATCCAGAAAAAGTAACAGTTTGGTGCGGTTTATGGGCTGATGGCATCATTGTACCGTACTTCTTCAAAGATGATGCGAATCGTAAAGTAACTGTGAATGGTGAGCGCTACTGTGAGATGATATCCAACTTTTTTTGCCCAAAATGCAAGAGCTTGACTTGCATGACATGTGGTTTCAACAAGACGGTGCCACATGCCACACAGCACGCGCAACAATGGACTTATTGAGAGGCGAGTTCGGTGAACATTTTATTTCACGTTCGGGACCGGTCAATTGGCCGCCTAGATCGTGCGATTTAACGCCTTTAGACTATTTTTTGTGGGGCTATGTTAAAGCTCATGTCTATACAGACAAGCCCGCTTCAATTGACGCATTGGAAGACAACATTGAAGCATTTATTCGTGAGATACCGGCCGAAATGTTGGAAAGAGTATGCCAAAATTGGACTAAGCGGATGGACCATTTGAGGCGCAGTCACGGTCAACATTTGCATGAAATAATCTTCAAACATTAAATTATATGGACCGTACTATCGATTCAAATAAAGATTTCATGAATTTTTCTGAATTTTATGTGTTTTTTTTTTTAAAACTTTCCTATAGCTCTTAAAAAATCACCTTTTATGTCTTATGCTACATTAACATGAGTTTGCTATCGATATCGTCATCAACGCAATATCTCACAATTAGAGCTGGAGAAACAACGTTTTTAACTAATCTGCAGACATCGCTGGTTTTTTTACAATCGATGTTTTTGAACCCTACATGAACAAGACACTGCCACAAATCAAAAAGATGACCCAATTGCGGTTCTGTCAATATGCGATATGAACTATCCAAAAATGTAATTGAAGACCTTTGTTGATGTGTTGTGCTCACTCGATGCCACAATCAAACAAATTTTACAGGATTGGAACACACAGAATCCACTCTAGTTCAAGAAATCTTTCGACTTCCGTGCCTTAACGACGTGATTTCCAAATATAAGCGAATTGTGAATTTTTAAAGTGTGACCAATGAAAAACTAAAACAGTCCAAACTACAAATAATTATTATGGCATTATTCGAGAAGTCGCTACTCGGTGGAATAGTTTATATTTAATGATAAAGAGAATTTTACTTCTGTCTGACCATTTATCCACAATTTTACTCCAAACTCTAAGCAGCTCCAAAAGCCCCAAATATAAACTTTGCAAGAAATATCAGAAATCCTTACCCGTTTTATAGATGCCACTTTGCAAATTTCTGGGAGAAAATATGCCACTATTTCACTAATTATCCGACTAATATGAGAGATGCAGCGAAACACACAAAAAATGGGAAATCAACTTAAGTCTGTCCAAACTGTTTGAGTCCACTCCGGCAATATCCACAGCTTCTGAAAGGACATTCAGTAAAGCTAGACATACACTGTCGAGCGCTGGTCCTTAAAGCCAAAGAATTTGGAGCGATTAATGTTTAAATAATTTTAAAACGACTTAAGAAGATCTAGAGCCCTAGAAGGAACATTGGTTTTATAATTTATTAAATTTATATATACTACATATATTCTTTATTTATTAAATTTTAAATCAAATCTCAAGCAAGGAAGTGCTTTGTATTGTTTACTATATATTTTTAATTTTGTTTGATCACGCAAAGGCCCACCGGGGTAGGCCAAGCCCAGTTGGAGCTAAAGCCACTTCAGTCACAGGCGTAGCTAATAAGCGAGCCAGTGGCTAATCCCGAGGCCTGGGAACACTTGAAGTTAAATAAATTTCCACCAGAACCAGTGGAAAACTTAAAGGCCGAGGAAACTTGCAGATGGAGCCACCTCAGCCGCAGGTATAGCCACCACCAACATTAATAGCTAACACCGACACTAGGGAACACCAGCAGATCGAAGACCAAAACCGCCAGCTTCACCAGCTCCCAAGGCGCTCCAACTATCCTACGCAAAGGGCGTACTCGTTCACGCGGTAGTTTACCTTGTTTCCTATGAAAACAAAATCTCTCAGCTACGACTTTGACAGATTTTTCGAAGCTGCTGCCGGTGGGAATAGACTATGTTCCTGTTCTGCTCATAGCGGGACAATGGCAGATACAAGTTCCTTTTCCTCGTTTTCTTTCTTGTAAGTCTTGCTAACGCACAGGAAGAAGGGCTTTCCACCCAGAAAAACATTGATATTCTGACCTTGGGCTTTGTTTATACATATGTTACCGTAGGCCTCCCTATCATACTCTTATGTGGAGTGTAGTCCGACCAGTATAATATACATATCCTCAGACGCATTTTCTTTTATGCTATAATGTCCAGGCACCCATATAAGGTGAACACTGAAGTGTCGTGCAATCTCAATCAGCAATTAGTGATATTCAAGGAGCGATTAAGCATTATTAGTGCGTTGTCTGCGATGCTTTCAGACGTTTCCCTTTGTGAATGTCCACCACCTTCCAAGAAATCGATGCATTACGAACATTCGAATGTTCTTTGCTTTTGGATCGGAACATTCAGCACATAAAAACAAGTAAGAGTGTTGCAGTCGAGTTTCCCTAACTTCAAAATACTCTGTACAATTAATACACACATGCAAACACACACATACGAGCGCGCAAACTGCCTCATACGACTTAGCTGCCTGCAATAAGCACAGTGCTCCCCCCGTTCATCCAGACAGGCTCGGCTGTTGATGCTGATCAAGAATATATATACTTTATAGGGTCGGAAATGGTACCTTCTCCATGTTACATACATTTGCACAACTTCATGATCCCCTTTTACCCATTTTCAATGGGTACAGGGTATAAATAGTAGAAAACAATTGAAACAGCATCAGTGCCTGAAGCAGCGTTTCTTTTTGGTTCCGATTATAAAGGTAAGCGATTGGCGCTTAAAAAAACAAGCAATCTAATAAAGGTTAAAAGTTCCTAAAGCTGAAGTCCCACAGGCAATTGATTTCTCAAAATTTTGATGAAGAATTGGATAAATAACGATGATCGACTTAAAACCAAAACTATGCTACCAGTCGTAAAAAATTTAACCAAACAATGCCGAATAATAACCCAATTTGACTTATTTTGATCAAAATTTTAACAAATTATTTCCCTGTGGGAGCTAAGCAATAGGCTAAGTTTAGACCTGATCAAATTCTTTTAAATTCCAGCATCAACATACTGTACCGCATCCATCTGCACTTAGCACAACACCCCATCTGCCAGCCACCTGCCTCCTTCTAGTAGTAGTCATTCTCGTACAGTTCCCGCGGACTGCCACAGCAACCCACGAAACGCAAACGCGTATCCTCCATGCACAGCTTGGCATCTTCCTTCATCTCTTTCATCTTGACGCGCACCTCCTCGCGCATAAGATTGCGACACATGGCGACCAGGCCCATGCCCAGCAGCATATAAATGAAATTAATGGCCAACTTGGAGTGCTGATCGGCGATGCTTTTCAGCGATGAAAGCTCATTGGGATCGGCCGTGATGTCCTCTCGTAGCTTGTGCGTGGCCGCATCCACATCTGCCGCAGTGGTGAGCGAGGCACCCGGCACAAAATCGCCGAAGCCAATCTTGCACAGCGATGTCATGCAAAAATAAAAGCTGTTCAGGAAGCTCCATTTCTCCCAGTTGGCGAACATGATGGTACCAGTGAGCACATAGAACATGATCACCCACAGGCAGGCAGTAGACGGCACAATGATCTTCTTTCGTAGCGTCAGCGTGCCAAGGCTGCCGTTCTCCATAGCTTCCAGCCGCGTATCGTAATTGCGCTCCTGTGTGCAATCATGCATGGAGCGGTAAAGGAATTTGAAAGCGCGCGCCAGGACACGTCCCATGCTGAGAAAGTACAGCACATACAAAGGGATGCCAAAAGTGGCGTAAATGACGGTGAAACCCTTGCCCCACGGCGTTCGGGGCACCATGTTGCCATAGCCAATCATGGTAATCACCGAAAGGCAGAACATGAGAGCCGCCGGAAAACTCCAGATCTGCTCCGGAGTGCGTCCCACATATCCGTTCTTGATGATGCCGGCTATCTGGGCTTGATATGCGCGCAGCACTGCGTTTGTCTCGTTCACCCAAAGCGGCTTGTCAATCAGATTGTGCTCCTCGGTGATGTTCCACAAATGCTGCGAGCAATTTTGACGCAGCTCCAGCACTTGGGCTGCCGTTTTGTCCACATACTCGCGTTCGATGTTCATAAAAGCAAATGCACCACAGATCGCATAGAGGACAATGAGGGCTCCAACGCCCACCTGCGTGCACATAAATGTGACGAAGTTCCGGCAGCAGCGTTTGACGCGTTTACGCGGTGGATTGCTGGGCGTCGAGGAGACGGTAGATGAGGCCATGCCAGCGCCGCCTGCCCCGCTGTGGTTTTGGGGTGAACTGCGGCGCTGAAATTTGCTCGACATTTTTACGATTTTATTTTTCTTGCTCTATATTCTCTCTCTCGTTCTGATCAATTACATAGTTATATAATTGAGTTATTTAAAAAAAGAACAACAACTACAGTTTATGTTTATGGCCCATCAATAAATTAATTTATATTTGAAACTATTCAACGTTTTATTGACGCCTGTTTTCATTTGCCATTAGTTTGGCAGTTTTCTGTTCGTTTTTCGATTTTACTTTTGATGATTTGCTTTCAAAGCACACAAACTGTTGAAATCGTCACGAGTTCTAAATATAAAATTCCACACATTTTCAAGCAGCGTTTTCCCGCTCACGAATGATTTTCCGAAACGCCTGTTCAACGCGACGACCAAAACTCAACTGAGAGAGAGCGTTCCAAAAACTATTTTACCCTCACGCAGATCAGATCGTTGAGGTGAGCATCCATCCTGACTATTTATTTGCTTAGTGAGATGAAAGCCAGGGGTCGATGTATTCGAAATATTTATTGATATTTATGAACTAAGTGAGCAAGATATGATGTTGGGTATTTGTGGCTGATTTGGACATTAAAAGTTGGAAATAAATACATCCACCACCATGACCTAAGAGACCAAAGAGAATGAGAATGTGGGAAGAACTGCCGTATTGGGTCGAGAAGGGATTGAAATAAAATTTTGGGATAGGTTTTCCATATGAAAACGGTACGGTTATATACGAATTATTTCAACTCAACCATCTTCAGTCGATGAATAGAGACAGACTAACCACATTTTTGAAGAATGGTTTGTCCATATAGTGGGTACGTTTTTTAAGATATGCATGGCAGTCGCATAGTAATTGTTGCATACTTTCGTCGTACGTCGTTATGGAGTACGTGCATTCTAGTCGCCCAATAACATATGATGCAGTACCCAGTTAGGACTCCTATCAAAGTCCTAACCCTGTTTTCCATAAGTAAAGGAGTTGGGACGTTCGTTTGGGAGATGTGGCAGCCAGGTAGGATTACCCATTGCCTATCTGTTTTCGGTAGTACTTCTGTCAAAATATTCTGCTCTCATCTTTGATGTCCGCAGCAGCTTAAAACGCTGGCAGCTCTGACGCGAAACGAGAAAGAAGTGCTGGTGGACTTGTTGCGGACTTCGTAACAATCCGTACTCGTACCAGCAGAGCAGTGTTTGATTTGCTTTCTATAACATCAGCAATATGCTTCGCTCTTTCTCCTGCTCTGAATTTGAAAAGAGCAGAGCAGTAGCCGGAGCACAAAATCAAATCTGAAACACTATTGCTCTGCTCCGTGCTGTCAATTTTGTCAATAGCATACAAAAAACTCGGAGCAATCGGAGCAAAGCAAGCGCAGAGCTTCTAGAGCTGCTAAATCTGCTTCCAATAGTGCTCCGAGTAGCTGTTCCGTAGTTCCTCCAAATCGTCTGCTAAGAATTTAATAAATATTTAAACAGATTGGCTCAGTGTTGATAATTTCAGATCGCATTCAAGTCTCAGCATTTAAATTGTCCTTCGATGGTACCTAAGAATTCGTGATAATAAGAAGAATATAAAGATTTGGGCGTGATAATTGGGGGCTTTGCAGAGTTCACGATCATTACTTGGGGCACGCATCACTAATGTCAAGCTTCATTCAAAATAAAATTATTCACCCATCATAACGGGTGATGAATGTGTTAAAATTATTTCATATGGGCTTAGACTATAACATGTGCAAACGATAGCCTTGATTGATCATTTTGGACCGCGGTTTCTAGGACAATGAATTCGCGAAACTATATTGTACCGCGATAAATACCTTGGATGACTAATAGTAAGGAATTTACTGAAGATTCTTTATGAATGTTTCAAACCACTTTCCGTGCCTAACAAATAGCGGAAAATACCATTTGACAATACAGAACACCGAACCATGGATGGGCAGTGCTAAAGAACATAGATAAAACATAAAGAAAGTCTCAGTTCCATCATTTAGCGCAAGAACCTGCTAGATGTAGTCCATAAGCCTTATTCAATAATATTTGCAAACTTCATTTACTATGGGTGACGCCAATTCAAACACTTTCTGATATACTTGTATACTGCCTTGATATGTGCTCATTGGTCATCCATGGTATTTATCGCGGTTCAGTATACTATACAGTACCCTTAATATACAGCACGTCACTTTTGCTCTGAGAACCCTTTGATAAAAACCGTGAACCGTGAAATCGAGAACTCTGCAGGGCCTCCAATAATCACCCCAAATCATTATATTGCTGCTTTAGCAAACCTTTAAACTAATCAAAATTACCAAAAGTACCATCGAAGGACAATTTAAATCCTGAGATGACTCTTGATGACTAATAATACTAGAACTTGAATACGACTTAGAATAATCAACACTAAGCCAGTCTCTTAAAGTATTTATTAAATTCTTAGCAGACGATTTTGAGGAACTACGGGAGCAGCTATTCGGAGCACTATTGGAAGCAGACTGAGCAGCTCTATAAGCTCTGGTCCGATTGCTCCGAGTATTTTGATAGTACTTTTTTGTGTGCTATTAACAAAATTGACAGCACGGAGCATGCAATCAGGGTTCGAAATGACTAACATTTTGACTAAACTAAAATGATTTTTTGACTACGACTACGGAAACAATTCATTTCAACTGGAAATGATATAGTTGTCATGAAATATGATTTGATAAAGTATGCTTGGGGATATGAACAAAAACTAAAATAAAATGATTGTTAATAGTCGCTTTGTAACATTTGACTAATACATATTTAGTTGTTTCAGATGACTTGACTATCGACTGAGTAGTTGTTTCGAAACATTTGACTATCGACAACGGAAGTCTTTGAATTAAGTTGACATTCAAAGAAAAGACTATTATTTTTGCTATAAGTAGTACACATTAAGAATTGTTTATTGTGTGGAATCAAATCACAACAATGTTTGACAACATAATCGAAACGACTACTCGGTCGATAGTCAAGTCAACTAAAACAACTAAATATTCATTAGTCAAATGTTACAAAGCGACTAATGACTATCATTTTGTTTAGTTATTGTTTATATTCCAAAGCATACTTGATGCAATCATATTTTATAAAAACTATTTCATTTTCAGTTAATATGAAATGTTTCTAAAGTCAAGTCAATAGTCGTAGTCGATTTACAAAAAATGACTAAATGATAGTTTAGTTTTTAGTCAAAAGTTCAGACTATTGCTAATATTCAGTCAGCAATTCGAACCCTGCATGCAATAGTGTTTCAGATTTGATTTTGTGCTCCGGCTACTGCTCTTCTCTTTTCACAGAGCAGGAGCAAGAGCAAAAAATAAATACTATAAAATAGCAGAGCATTTTCAAACACTGCAGCAGAGTTTCTATTTTAGACAGGGTACGCCTTTTTTTCTGTACTTAAACATTGAATAATTTTTAGATTTATCAACTGGTTGACCTAAGTATTCACGTTTTTCAAACGTAATTTTTATACCCTTGGAGAGGTTATATTAAAATTGTCCGGATGATTGTAACGCACAGAAGGAAACATCTCCGACCACATAAAGTATATATATTCTTGATCAGCGTGACGAGCTGAGTTGATATAGCCATGTCCGTCTGTCCGTCCGTCCGTCTGTTTCTATGCTATCTTCTCCGTCAGTTTTAAAGCTATCGTAACCAAACTTTGCACGAAGTCTTTTGGTACAAATACGCTGCACATTTGTCGGAACTGACCGGATCGGACGACTATAGCATATAGCTGCCATAGGAACGATCGGTTGAAAAAGTAGTTCTAGTGAGAAAAACTTTTTTGTTTTCAGTGCTATCGCTACCAAACCGCTTATTTATAAGTTTTTTATGCTTTCACATAATTTCAGCAAGTTTTATGCAAATAGGGCAACTATACAAAAGATAGATCTGAAAAAAAGTTTTAGTATGAAAACTTTTTTGTTTTCAATGCTATCGCTCCCAAACCAAACTTGTTACTGATCAATATGATATGCTAACACATAATTCTGTCAAGTCTGATCCAAATCGGATGACTATAGCATATAGCTGCCATAGGAATGATAGGTCAAAAAATAGTTTTAGTGAGAAAAACTTTTTTGTTTTCAATGGTATAGTGTTTTTACGATTCAGTTATAAATATTATCTGTCTCAACACAATTTTAGAGAGTTTGATCAAAATCGGATGAATATATCGTACAGCTGCCATATGAAAAACTGGCAGAAATATATCATGCTCCAAGGGTATATAAACTTCGGTCGAGCCGAAGTTAGCTTTCCCCTATTTTTGTAATTGCTTTACACCAAAACAACGCGTCCGAATAGTGACGCTGTACATTGACACTGGTTTTTCTATTTTTGAAAACCAAATTTTGTATCTTCTATCAAACATCGGGACAATTTTAATATAACCTCTGCAAGGGTATAAAGATTTGATTTGATGTACGATCCCGAAATATGAATCGACTGCGTCTCTAGAATAGATAATAAAATAGGGGCTGTGGCAGTTAGCCGTTAGCCTAGCAAATGTGACAATGCTTTCCTGGTTTCCAGATCACTGATCACCGTAGTCCATAAGAAAGCTTCGGCGATATTGGAGACTCTCCCGCAAGTAGGTAGTAAGGGAGCGCCAATTGCTTCCGTTGAGCAGTGCGTGCGATTCCTGGCGCGACAGTGTTGATTTTCCCCAAGTGCAGAACAATAAGTTCTTTCAGTATGGGGCACCGGGCGAGAAAGTGTTCAGTGTCCTCTCTCTTTCCGGTATATCAGAGTGTGCATTGGCTGGGCGTGGTACTATACGGGGTGTAGTTATTTTCCGAGCGAGAACAGAACTGATGTACCCAAACTACACCCGGTATAGTACCACGCCCAGCCAATGCACACTGCGTCTCTACTTTTAGATAAAGTGTCAGAGCTAATTTACTCATTTAGCTGCAGTTGAACCGAAATGGATAAAATTCTTGAATATATATCTGCCTAATTAAATACCCTAGAAATTTTTGGTGCAGAGGCTGTTCTTCTTTTTGTTCTTTATTGGCCCGGTGCTTGCATCACAATCACTTGAAGGTCTCGGTCTCTGCTGTTAATGTCCTCCAGTCGGTTCTGCTCTGTGCGAGCTGGCACCAGTTGACGTTCAAGGTCGCCTTATGGACGGCGCGATGTTCAAATCTTGTACTACTAATGACCATGTAGCGGAGGTTGTTTCATGCAGGCTAAATCGGCCTACTGTCGAACCAAAAACTCCTTCTCTAATGTCGTTATCGGGACAGCGCTCGTATAGTTGTTTCAGGCGGCTATAGAAATCGTCTTTTATCGGGTCTTTCTTGTCATTTGGTGGCGCGTGTGCACAAATAAGACTAATATTAAAATGTTTTGCCTTAAGTCTCAGCACGTCTAGTCGCTCGTCAACTGGTGTGAAGCTGATGACAGAGGACGAAGTCTTATACTCAGTACAAAGCCGCAACCAAACTCGTGCTTGGAAGCCTACCCGCTGTAGCAGTTCTACCAGCGTGCATTTGTTTTTGTAGTTGATGGGTTTATTGACTTGCGGCCCTTTACAATCAATCAACGATGAATATTTCTTGACGACGTTTACCAACACGAGTTCAGCGCCATCTCTGTTAAGGGTGCAAATATTGCAGGTGCATGTCCTTAAATCGTGGTCCTTAAAATATTTGCGTGAGTCGTCGTCAGAGAAGGACCGTATCCGAGGCATTTCTGTCGCAGTTTTCATTGATGGAGGTTTTTTGACGGTGGTAAGTACCAAGCCGGACGCGCCAACCCCATAAATTGTACCCTATAGGAAGGGCTCGCCGCTCACGTTAACTTGCAGCTTTGCGACTTCATCGCTCTGCTACGGGTGGTCACCACGAGGAAGTGTGAGACGACTTGATACGCAGTAAGCCAGGATCGCGGTGGGTTCGCCAAATTAAACCGGTCAGTAGCTTTACCTCACTACATACGCCCCCATTAGGTCCAGAAAATCTATGACTAGAAGTTTATGGACGACCAGAAAGGGTAAGCGTTGGCGTGGTATTATAATCTGGGTCCGAAAAACTGCCGAGAATATTATCCCAAAACTAAGTGCTCGCTTTTCAGTCTAGTTGTTTCAGTCAGAACCGAAACTGTGCCGGTCCAATGTTTGGTTTTTTTCGGTTTCAAGAATAACGGTTTCCGGAGACCGGTATACTGTTCCGGTTTGTTTCCCTAATATTAAAGTCGTTCAAAAATATATAACAGGCAGACGGAAACATTTTCGACATTTTTCGAGGTCTCAAAATTGATATATAAAAAAATTATCCGATCTTTTACCCAATTCTAGATAATTTATCCGAATCCCGAAAAGCTTGTGAAATGCTTTATAGGGAGCCTAGCTGTTTGGCCATCGGACGGGTCGCAGGTTGTGGATAGCGAACGACCTTTTTATGGAGGTTAGCTACGAATAAGTTTTTACCCTACAATTAAGCAGTGACCACACGCTGCAGTCCACCGACGAGGCGCTCGTAATGCCACCTGCTACATATAAGTAGCCTCACACACACCCAATTCCTACACACTATCTTTCCCTGTCCCAACCCACACATCTCACCCAGCGTTGGACTAAGGTGGCATTCGGACCGTGCCGATAGTCAGCCTAGCTGGAGTCCCGGGTAACGAATGGTCCAGTCTCGAACGGTGGGCTCAGGCAAGTGGCGACAACCTGTTCCAAAGAGCCTGGCCACTGGTGGGCCTGGGCCGGTGGTCAACCATCTGAAAGCCTCAAGAAAAGGACCTTCAAGCAAGATATCCTTGCAACCGCGAGATAGTTTGAGGAGAGGTAGATATACCGGTATTGTCCAGGCCTCATAAGATAGGCGAAACGCACAGCAGTGCGGTAAATTCCTTCCGAGCTCCTCCTGCGGTAAGGAAGAATTTGGAACGAAGAGAGACCATCCCCTCTCCCCAAAGGGACAACCCAGCTACCAGCTCATACCGGAGACAATCGTTTCAAGGAGGACCCCTTGCCTACAAGAGGACTAACCATATCAGTAACAGTAATACAGGAAAATTCTGACCTTTGCACAGGAAAAAGTGCTGCTGGGAAAGTTGTAAACTCAGCAGAGGGTCACAATAGACCAGGATAATTTAGAAAGATTTCGGTTGATGGTTCGGGTCCAAGGGATCGAAAAAAAACCCATACCCAACAGATACAAAAGAATTCGTCTACGAATGAGTTGTTGCATGCTTTTCTAGTGGAGTTCAGCTAACTTTCGTCATGTCCGACTGTTTCTATGCTATCTTCTCCGTCAGTTTTAAAGCTATCTTTACGAAACGTTGCAGGAATTATTGTGATAAAATTTGGAGCCATAGGAACGATCGGTCGAAAGACTAGTTATAGTGAGAGAAACTTTGGTTGAACCGAAGCTAACTTTCCTCTATTTTTTTTTTATTAATATTATATTATTTTTATGCGAACGAATTGCGGTAGGAATCTGTTGAAAACATTGAGTGCTTTGAGTGGGTGCCGGGAAAGCTTATACAAATTTATGGCAATTTGATTAATGATTTGTGCGGAGCAAGCTAAAAAGCTTTCATTAAATACACACACACACACATATGTACATATGCATGTATGTTTTTTAATAAAAAAAATTACCGCCAAACAAATAATCAGCATCGGGGAACAACAATAAAGTGGAAGCAAAACAAAGTGTAGACAAATATAAACAAAGAATACAAAACGAAAGCAAAACACAAAAAACTGCAAAAATTGTACAGTGATAACCAACCCAAGGTGAACCGCAGTGGCCTAACCAATGCAAGTTGTGATTGAACAATTGCTCGAGTGATGCAATTTTGCAGGTAGAGCAGTTTCACTTTCAACTCGCGTGCGCCTTCAACTTGCATAACACCTTCAACGCTTAGGGGTCGTTCACATTCAACTTAGCCGGTTTTACCTGTACGCTGCACAGACAACAGATACACAACAAAAGAGGAGGAAGATCAATGAATAGGCAAAAACGGGTCAGTGGATAGCAAGAAATGCAAGTACGTGGGCGTCCTTAAGGGTTGAGAGGGGGAGGCGAGGTGGCTGCATCGGCTAGGTGGTGCGATGCGAGACGCCGCCGCTGTCGTCACCCGCTTACCAATGACCCTGAAGTTTCCATCTGAGGGGTGAAATGCGTAGCGAAGAGATAGACTTTTCCAACGCTCACAGTAGCACTCTCTCTCTCTTTCTCACACACACACACACAGAATTTGTATGCATATTTCAGAAATTTATGCAAAATTTTCGGCAAACCGAACGCACTATTTGAACGCCAAGCAAGATTCTTGTGTTTAATTTACTTACGCTGTTTATTGTTGTTAAAATTTAGCGTGCTAAGTTGACGAAAATATATCTTCACTTCCCGCGTATATTGCTTGCTATATTTTTTTTTATTTTTTTTTTTATTCATCAATCGTTATCGTTGCTAGTCGATAAATGATGGCTAGGGATGAGCGATAAATCATTTGTGGGGGAACAACAAAGTTCAAAGTAATTGCCATTATTTTATGTTAAGTTCTAAAACTATTTAAATATTACGTGGAGTGATATTATTTAAGGTGCAGTATTTTTTACATTGTTTACTTATCAATATCGCAAACAGCCGGCTTGCAGTTTGCTATTGCAGCAATGTAAATTGCATGTCAGAGCTATGGATACCTCTTATTGAAGGGCACCAAGTATAGCAACATTTCAAGCAACAGCAATTGAAATCATCTGCCTAACATTTTTCGATAAGTCACGAAATCAGTCACGACTAATATAAATTTTCAGCGCTCAACTCCGATAACTGTGAGCTATCGATAGACAAAAAATAAGTGTTTGGTAATACTTCAAACTACAGTTAATGTTAGTTTAAATATTATTCGATAGATGGCGCTTCTGAAGTTCAAAATTGTAACGCATCTCAAAACACAAAAAGCAAGATGCTAACTTCTTCTGTGCCAAAGTTTCAAAGTTCCAACTGCATTTACCCGATGCAACCATTTCATATTGATAACATTGTGGTTATTACTGTGTTTAAGCACTGCCTGAATGTTATTGTACATTTGCTTGACAATTAATGTAAGGGGTATGTTAGATCACGTAGTCTTTTAATATTTCCTACACACATTTTGTGCATTAATTTTGTTATCTGCCATAAATTTTAATTCTTTTTTTCGGGACTAGCCGGCTGTAACTAGGTCCATCGAGGAGATTTAAATGCAACAAAATTTGTAGAATTAGAAGAACCATTGGGCTACATGCTAGAGTGGTTTTAAATAAAATCCAACCACCTCAATGGCTTGTACACGACGATTAAGTTTGAAAAACTTGCTATTATTTGATGAAAATTACTCTTGAATTGAGGATTGAAACCTCACCTCCCGCACTGCAGTTCCACACACTAACTTCTGCACCACACCAGGTCATACCGTACTAATCTCCATGCCTTCCATGCCTTCAGAAAAAAGTGACGAAAGAATTTTGTTTTGCTTGTTCGGTTTGCGGTCAGTCAGTTGGAATTAGCGGTTCGGTTACGATTTGGTTCAGTTCAGAAGCGGTTTTCATCCCTGCTAATAACCCTGACGGATTTCAAAAATATAATATTACAGCTTGATGCTGAGAGAGGGAGTCTAAGGGGGCGGGGTGGTGTCTCTGGCTGCACCCTATTCGATATACATCACGAGGTTCCTTGCCACCACTTGATACTTTTTTACTCCCATGAATTCATAGCTTAAGGATCCTTAATGTTGGTCCTTTCAGAACATGTGATGTATCAAATGATAGGTATTGAGCTGTACATCATGAATGTTTTTTAATTTTGGCAATACAATACGCGGTTCTTAAGATATTTAAGTTCAATTTTTATTCGTCATTTTATATAATAAAATGACTAACTTCGTCTGTACCGAAGTTTTGATACATTGAAATAGCTTGTCTTAAGGTAGGTTAGCGACTTCGACCAAACTTCGCATATCAGCTTAAATTATTATGACCGTGTTTGAGAGCAGTAATATTGAGAACAAAACAGTTTTTTCTCACTAAAACCCATTTTCCGAACGAACATTTGTATGGCAGCTACAAGAAGTAGTCATCCGATCCGGTCGGTTCCGACATATTAGCAGCGTGCAGTAAAAAGAAGACTCTGTGCAAAGTTTCAGCTCGATAGCTCCAAAACTGAGGGACTAGTTCGCGTAGAAACAGACAGACGGACAGACGGACGGACGGACGGACGGACAGACGGACGGACAAAGCTTAATCGACTCAGCTCGTCATGCTGATCAAGAATATATATATTTGTATGGGGCGGAGATGTATTCCTTCTATGCGTTGCAAACTTCTGGGCAAATATTCAAAATACCTTTTTAAATTTTCTTTTAGCTTATGAATTTTAGTGTTTTCTTAAATATTGTTAACACTTAACTGTGTATCTAGTTTTTATCTCGAGTGGGAAATGACAAATTTAGCGGAATTAAATTAATATCTTCCAAAGTAAATGAGATAATCGCAATCTGTTTTTTTTTCTCTTAAAGGTAGGAATAAAAGCAACAAAAAAATATAAAAAAAGTTTTTAATTAAATTTTTTTTATTTTTAAAATTTAAAAAAAAAATTTTTTTTTTTCAAAATTTCAAAAGATTGCACAATTTTTTAAGGTTGGAATAAAAGAAATAAAAAAAAAAAAAAGTCTTAATTAATTTTTTTTTTAGTTTTAAGACATTTAAATTTAATTTTTTTATTTTTTCGGTAGGTACACTTACATTTTGAGCCAAACCTCGACTCAGAACTGTTAGATTGAGTCAAGCAAGGTATGAATCGAAAGGTTATTGAATTTCCAATAATCGCGTTAAACATTGTTTTTTAATCGGTTAAGTAGTTTGAATGCAAAGAGCAAAAATATTAAAAAAAAATTTTTTGCTCGAAAAAGTTCGAAATTTCTTTTTTAAACATCTAGATAAAATATTTAAAAAAAAATAGAAAACAATTATTTTTTTTTTTTTTCTTAAGAATCGCACTATTTAGAAGAAAATAAGATATTGGCAAAGAAAATCTATGGATGAACACCGAATCCATCTTCGATGATCGCAATACATCACAGCAAGGAAGAATATCGGTGTTTGGAGCAAGCCCATTGGTAAAATCTCGCAAGTTTTAACAGATTTCGATGCAGTCCAGCTCTCTACAGGTTTTGTTACTTAAAACTGTATCTAAAAATAGTTTGCCAAAGCCAAAAACTTCTTTATGGTGATATCTTCGTTGAGACAAACTAAAAACAGCTTTTTTCTTGATGCTGACATTGCGCCTAAAAAATTAAATATCATGTAAAGTTGGTGGTGGCCGGGATTCATATTGGACATTTCACAAACACAAGACAACATAGTAATTTAAAAAAAAATATTCTAGCGCGAATCCCCACGAATCTCGAAAGTTCTGGTCCACGAAAGTCTTATTTTGGCTGTTTTCAAGTCATTAGTGGTGTACTAAACTTTAACTACATTTTTTTATACAACGCTAAAGCACAGGTCACAAACAAAAAATTTTTTTTAGTTTATACATACCCCTAGCTAGAAATAAAAACACATTTCTTCCACTTAATTATAACAAAGGCAACTTTAGACCAAATTTGGCAGTGCACATAAAAAACCCGGGAAAGCTTAATGATGCACCAGCAGAAATATATGTTGTGTTTGATTGCTCACAGCTGATCAATTAGAGCATGTCAATCGAAATAGGACCTCTTTATAAGCTCAGTGCGATATTAGTAATCGATAGAGACACATTTTTGGAGCATATAAACACTTTGAAAATGGAATTAAATGGAGCTAGATCGACCATTTCGCCCACTGTGCAGCTTAAGAGCATTATTTGATTGAATAATTATTAGAAGAAAACATTATCAAAGTGTTTTTCTACATCCCACTCTCATAACTTTCAGCAACGTGATCATGTCATCCAAAAATTTACTAGCCCAATGTTGAACGGTTCTGATTGCAGGCAAGGTGAATTGATTTTTTCGAAGATGCCTACATCCTTTGTCCCAATCACAGCTTTTTGACCCTTGCTTGTAATCTGCCCATCTGTATAAGGAGACGCGACTGCATGTTTTTGTACACTTGTTCCGATTTCAAATGTTTTAGTTGCAGTTGGTCTATAGTTTATTTCTCTTTTTTATAAGTTCTTTGGATTTAGATTGCTTGAACTCTTAGCTTAACGTTTTTTCCTCCAAATTTGATTGTCAGCTACAAGACATTTATTTTGTCTTTTTCTGCGTTTTCTTGCCAAACCAAACATATTTATTATAGATAAACGGCTTAGCTCAAATCTATTGGATTGCGTACATTTCTTGATTTATGCGCCTAATTTTTGTAATCTGACCTTCCTTCAAAATGCAATCGCTTTCATTCACACAGCTCACTTTAGAGGTAAGCAGAGGTTCAACGTCACCTAAATCCATGAGAACCGTGTCTGCTACGTGATGTGATTGTTCAAAGATAGCCTTCGGCTGGTTTTGCCATTGCTCCAGAAGAATTGTTGGTACAGCACCTTTCATTATGCCCATATGACACTCGCCGATATTGGTGGCCGATATTGTAAAAGAAGAGTTCAGGTATAGATACCTTCTCAAAAAGTGTAAGCAGAGCAAGCGAGAGGTGTATATGAGCTATTGCTCGTATTGGCGTCCAATATTGTTTCTGACGAAAACAATATCGGCCGCCAACATGTCTACGTATGTGACACGATTAGTGTTGAGAAATTTCGCAGCGAAAATGTTAACAAAAAATAAATGCTGTTTGCAATCATGGATTCAGTATGCACGCACTTACTTTGCTTAAAATTAGTGCTGCTGCTATGCAGATAAATAAAAAGTATTTATGATGGAACTGTTGTAACGGCGAGCCGCCCCTCAGTGGCATAACCGTAAAAGAAAGTGGTCATCGAAATGGCTCCTCAAATAGGAAATGAAAGGCAAGTAAATCATCCAATATTGTGTTTGTAAATGGAAAGACTTTATAGTGAAGCATGTTGCAGTCTTTACACACAAACTTGGCCAGGAAATTCTTCATAAGGACACAGTTCTTTACGGTAAAATTCTCCGGATTATGGCGTCTCAATTTGAAGATATCTTGGAGAAGGTGCGGCCTCTTATTCAAAAGAAAGACACCAGATTCAGAAATTGTACTGGCCTATCGGAACGCCTGCAGGTCACACCTTTTTATTTGGCTATAGGAATGGACGCTGTAAATCCATACATTTTTTTTTTATTATTTTTAATAATTACACTAGTTTACAAAATAATAAAAATTTTGCGATCCCGAATGTTTGGTAGCAATTTCTTATGTAAGTCCCCCCGCTGAGTCCAAAAATCCATATCACGATTTTTTTAGTGGGGCCGTTTTCGAGAAATCGCGGAAAAGCTAGTTTTTTGATTCTGAAAAAAGTACCTTTAGAAAAATGTGTATATCTTCAGTATCGATTCATTCATTATGAAATGGTAATGCTTTCTTGGAAGGTAATTGAATGCCCTCTCATTCATTCATACTCCACTTCTTAATCCGATGCTTGACTTCGGCGTTATAAAGGCTTTTATCGGCAACTTTGCATTAAATTTATCATTTTTTTTAAAAAAAGCTAGATTTTAAGTTTAATTTTCACCACGAAAAAAATTGTGAATAATTTATTTTATTGCTGTTCGCCAAAGGCTAATCTTTTAAAAATACAACGCCTCATATTTCATTAAAATCCATCCAACTATGTAGAAGTTATTGGCATTTAAGTAAAAAATTGAAGGTTTCAAGTTCATGCGAATTGACTCAGTTTCAAAGTTTTATTGTTCGTCGTAGGAGGCTTAGTTAAAATTCAAACTAATCAATATAAGGGCTACTATGAAATGTCAAATGTATTCTGTGCCAGTCTAAGAGTTGTTTGATTCATTAAGGTTTAAAAATGAGTGCAAGACGTCTAGTTAAATGCAAAAATGATCCAACTAAATAATGATTCGAGCTGCAATGGCCGAAGATAACTTTTGTCTCCTTATTTATTAAATATATATTTTTAGTAAAGGAATTAATTTAAAAATGCGACAAGTGCGATTTGCCTTTTCTTTTCGAGGAAGTGTTAGTTTCTCTTATAAGAAACCAACAAAAATCTCCCATCATCGCTTCATCCCAATAACCTTTATACCGCCGCTCCATTTCTTTTATTTGCTGATGAAACCGCTCCCCATGCTCGTCACTCTCATCACCGAGATTATCCGGGAAAAAATTTAAGTGAGAGTGCAAGAAATGAATTTTCAATGACATGTTCACGCCTGTTTTAAAAATTTCGTCATAAGAAAAGTACAACATAAGAAAGAATTACAATTCTTACCCATTTTCTTGTAGTTGTTAAGCATGTCTTCAACGATTTTCTTATAGTCGGAACTACGCAAGTTGCCCAAAAAACAAGCAACTACTTGACAAAACGAGTCCCATGCATTTGCCTCAGTCACTGATAAAGTCGATCTGAACATTGAGTCTCCAATTAATTTCTTTATTTGCGGTCCCACAAATATACCTTCCTTTATTTTTGCGTCAGAAATATTTGGAAATATTCCTTTCAAGTAATGAAATGCATCGCCAAATTTTGGTAGAGCTTTCACAAAGTTTTTAAAAAGGCCTAGCTTTATATGCAAAGGAGGCAGAATTATGTTTTCCCTTTTAATTAGCGGCTTAAATTTTACGTTTTCTTGCCCAACGATAAATTCTGTTCTGCAGGGCCAATTTGTCTGAGCATAATGATGCTTCTGAGCCCGACTATCCCATTTACATAGGAAGCACATATATTTTGTGTAACCCTGCTGGAGGCCAGTAAGCATAGCAATTACTTTAAGGTCTGCACAAATACTCCAATTATGATCTTGGTACTTGGTTAGATTCAAAAGTAAAGCCATTGATTCATAGGATTCTTTTAGATCAACAGCGTGCGCCAGTGGAATCGATGGTTTATTGTTTCCTTGGTGCAACAGTACAGCTTTTAGGCTCAACTTACTGCTATCGATAAAAAGCCTCCATTCGCAAGGATCATACAACTCTCCAAATTCTTCAAATAACCCAAGGATATTATGGCAGTAACATACACCTCCATTTTTTGTGTAGTACTTCGAAAATTGCTGGTGTCGATCTCTGTAAGCAGTACATTTTACATCACTTGTCAACATACTTCTTTCCCGCAAACGTGATGCCAATATTTCAGACTTTTCTTTGGATAGATCAAGATCCCTTATTAAATCGTTAAGAGCAGTCTGTGTAAAGAGGATTGGAGTATTATTGTGCTCCGCATCACTCGTACTATATTCTGTAGATGAACTAGAATCTTGAGCCCCTTTCTGCTGTCTTGGACAAACAGGTCGGGCTAACGAAGATGTATGTGGAACTGGTTTTGTGAACGAAACCACTTGGGGATATTCGACATTTCGAAAACTTCCACGGCGTTTTACAATTGTCAACAAAAATAGCAATCTGTATCGTGAGATTTTGGCTCTCTCCAAATTGCCGGAACATCAAAGGCCATGTAGCGCCTATGTAACAAAGATATAGAATAATCAAAACTACTATGTACTATACAACATATATTTATATATACATACTTTTTCCCTGCCATCCACATAGTTAAATTTGTTCTGCATGTATTACATAAAACACTTGGAGTCCACAACTTCTTAACATTTTGAGGGGAATATCCAAAATAAAAGGCAATAAGCTTTATGCAAAGTAGTTGAAAATATTCGTGGAATGGAAAATATGTATTGCCCGCACAGTGTAACAGAATTTATTAGGATCATTTTTGCATTTAACTAGACGTCTTGCACTCATTTTTAAACCTTAATGAATCAAACAACTTAGCCTGGCACAGAATACATTTGACATTTCATAGTAGCCCTTATATTGATTAGTTTGAATTTTAACTAAGCCTCCTACGACGAACAATAAAACTTTGAAACTGAGTCAATTCGCATAAACTTGAAACCTTCAACTTTTACTTAAATGCCAATAACTTCTACATAGTTGGACGGATATTAATGAAATATGAGGCGTTGTATTTTTAAAAGCTGAGCCTTTGGTGAACAGCAATAAAATAAATTTTATTTTTTTTGTGAAAATCAAACTCAAAATCTAGCTTTTTTTAAAAAAATGATAATTTTAATGCAAAGTTGCCGATAAAAGCCTTTTATAACGCCGAAGTAAAGCATCGGATTAAGAAGAGGAGTATGAATGAATGATAGGGCATTCAATTACCTTCCAAGAAAGCATTACCATTTCATAAAGTATGAACCGCATATTGAAGATATAAAACATAAAAAGTATTTTTACTGTCAAAAAAGATCGGAAATGCCAAATAAAAGAGGGAAAAAATAATAAAATAGCTTAGCCAGGAGTGGGCCGTGAAGAACGCATGTTAATCCTTTTGTATTTATTAATTGTGAAACTTATAGTTAAAATTAAAACAAAAACAACTCTTTTAGCAATTCCACCATATTAAATTCATAAATTTATAACATCGTCACACACTCCCCCAAAAAAAATTATTTTTTATTTAGTATTTTTGTTTTGGCAGTTCTTTGGTGGAAGTGTATACTACGCTTTAAGAAGGAAGCTGGAAATGCATGCGGTGTCTCCTCCATAAATCATGATCTGAAAATGTATTGTATAACTTAAATTTATATCCAACAGCAATTAGAAAAATCATAAAGCTTACATTAGCTTTTCCAGATTGGAAATTATGGACAGATGCTGTAGGCGTGCTGCAATGTGCCAAAAAGTCAATCTTTTCGAAAAATTTCCACGACACGCGGATACCTTCACCGCCATCTACTGCAGATCGCGCGTTGACTTGATTAGTTTGTTTCGCTCATAATTGTAGTATTTTCGTAGTCGGCAGAAGGAATCATTTCCGACCATATAAAGTATATATATTCTTGATCAGCATCAACAGCCGAGTCGATTTAGCCTTGTCCGTCTGTCCGTCCGTCCGTCCGTCTGTCTGTATGAACACCTAGATCTCAGAGATGGTAAGAGATAGTTTGACATGTATGGGACAAACGCTTCTTTTATCTGCACGCAGATCAAGTTTGTTTCAAATTTTGGCCACGCCCCCTCCCGCCCCCGCAATTTGGAAAAAAGTTATATCTCCTACAGTTTTAAAGATAGAGGTTTCGTACCTTCTAGAGATAGTTAGTAATTAGCAAAATGAACCGATGATACAGATCGGATGAACGGTTCTCAAGTTATAAGCAAAAAAGTGAACCAAGCCCTCCCCGCTACCACCCTAAAAAAAATGTTGCATACTTTTTGGATGGTCACACTAAGGAACGCGGGAACACTGTTAAACATGTTTTTTCATGAGTAACGGGTATATCGAAGTCGGTTAGAGCCGACTTTAACTTACGCTCTCGTTTTTTTTATTGGCCGATACTCTCGGTCACCAAAATCGGCGAGTGTCATATGGGCATTAGCCATATTTTTCTGGGCACGCCTAGGTTTTATATGTATGTTAATCTGGGCAATTTAATTTTAGCCACAAGAACTTTGTCCCCTTATGTCATAATAAACCCACAAAGTTTTGGTGGTTCTATATTATTAAATTAATTTATCAAAATAAAATTTAAAAACTTAAATTCCCAATCCTAGACTCATTTGTCAAATGACGTCACAGATTCACAAATTCATGCGCACTCATGTTTTTGTATATAACTCATACGCAGTGTTGCCTATTATCATATCTTTTTTTTTCATTTATAAATAGACGGCGTTGATTTTATTTAAAAACTATTCGAATGCAAAATAATAAAAGGCTACTACTAGGTGTTATTTCAAAAAATGACAGCAATTGAAATGAACTAATAATTTCGTTGTTAAAATTTGTATTTGGTGAACGTGTCGTATGATTAAAACTTTGAGGCCCTGGCGCGCCCTTTTAAAATTAAAAAAATTTTTGCACTGCTGCGGCGAACTTTACTTTGCTCATTACTTAATCCGGTAATTGTCTAGTGTAGGGACCTTACCTTAGAAAATTCTTTTTCAACGAATAAACCTGTAAAAGTACATATCTCTGACATGGTAAGAGATAGAGGTTTGACTTGTATGGGATAAATAATTCTTGTAGATGCAGGCAGATAAATTTTTATGTTACAGGTTGCCATGCCCCTTTCCGCCCCCGAAATTCAGAAAAAACCTTATATCTTCCACAGTTTTGCTGATAGATCGTTTGTACCTTCTAGAGATATTTTGTAATCATGATTATTTATCGATACGCCAAAGAAATTATGAAGATCGGATGAACGATAACGGAGTTATACAGGGTGCCACAGAATTCACTAGCGATTTGGCTTCTAGCGATTTGCCAAATCGCTGAAATATTTTCGCCATGCCACAGAACTTCGAGCGATTTCATTTTTTAAGCTAGTTCACAAACCCTTTCGAACTTGACTGCATAGGCTAGACACCCCGAAAGTGCAAATTAGATTAAGACTTTAAATGCGGTTTTTATTAAGATTTTGAAATGTAAGCTATTTAGTTACTCCTTTTTTTAACAAAACAATCTTAATTTTCTTTAACTGAGTTTAATATTTGTTATTCCCACACAAAAAATTCAAAGTTTCCGCCCGCCAATATAAAAATGATAGCTTGCTGCTGTACGGATACGAGAGAACGGCGTACGTATATGAAGGCAAGAGTTTTGCTTTAATTAAATAAATGCCTCTCGCACGACAGATGGCAATCGACGATTAAGGGAAGAAGCAAATCCGTAAGAAGAGGCTACGAGTGCACCCGTCTTTGATCCGCATCGGACAGTCTTTCTAAGTCAGACGATATACGTAGGCAAAATCATAAGGGCAATGATGCTGTGCTCGAAAATAACATTGGGCCGGACACGCATTATTCAATTCAAGCAATCGGAGGAAACGTTGGTCAGACTTAAAGTCAGTTCTTTCCAGGCTGCAGCCGCAACTTCCATGTCGCCCATTGTGACATTGGGGGCCAAGTAAAATGCTTATTTAATAAACTTAATGATGTATATTATTTACAAATTGAACACCCTTGAAGACTCAATAAGACTGATTTTTATTAAAATGCATTTTAAGGTCTTTTTTAAGCAAATCGCCGACTCAAGAGTGCGCGATTTGCAAATCTCTCGAAAACATGCTCTGTGGCAGGGCGAAATCAAATTCGAGCGAATTTAGAGCGAAAGTGAATTCTGTGGCACCCCTGATACGGAAATAAACAATTTTTTTGATGGGGTTCAACGTTGATGGGGTTCAACGCTGATGGGCAGCACTGGACTCACTTTATGACTTCTTCATCACTTTGTGTGGCTGCTATATTAAATTTATTAGATAAATGCAAGCTTTGGGGGATACATAGTATGTTATAGTCGGGCTTCACCGATTTTCTAACTTGTTTTTTGGGAAAATGTAATATAAATATTTGAAGTCGATTTGCGCATTTTAGACCCATGGTTTTTTGGTGACATTTTCTTAGAATTGACCGTAGATTTCGTTTTTGCTAAACGCTTTGTAAGTTTTTTTCGGCCCATAACAATCGACTCCCCTAATATGTATACTTCTTATCAGGGCTGCAAACCTCCTAACAATCGGGAGGGGTTCACTCCGTGGTTCGAACCCGCGAATTTTGTCTTGACAGGTATGTAGGCTTGATAGTATCATATTCGAGCTTGGATCGTCGGACGTTTTAGCAGGCTTCAGGTCAACAAATCATGAAGCATTGACTATTAGAGATAAAATGGCGGCGTGCAAAAAAGCTACACAAAAGTAATGGGTTGAAAATCCCGGTCGAAACGTGTAGAAATCCTACATTTTCGTGTAGCTTTTGAATTTTTTTTTTTTACAAATTTATATTTTTTTTACTTACTCTGGTAGATTTGAAATCCCGGCCCCTTGGACTGCAACACGATTGGAATGATATTTTAGACGTCTCCGCCACGTAACGCGTGTAAGGCAAGGCCTCTAAGACATTACTTGTATTGAATCTGCTAAAGGCACAATCCAATATTTGCTTGCTTGTAATTCTCAAGTTCTAATTCAACGAAATCGCTATTTATATACATCTAATCTAAACGTACATTTAGAAATCCCACACGTCACGTGTGTCAACCAGCTTGCTAAACGAAAAATATAAGAATTCAGTACTGATGTAGAGCTACATTTTTCGTTTAGAATTTCCACACGCACGTGTAGGATTTCAATATCCAAACGTTATTGTAGAAAACCTAAACGTCCGTGTGGTATTCAGATTGCTGCATGAAAATGTAGAATTATTTGGGGAAATGAGCTGATTTTCTAATGTCGTGTAGACTTTGCCTTTGCACACGCAGCATTTAACTTTTCTACATTTGCATTCAGATTTTTAATTCCTACACGTCGCATGTAGCTTTTCCACACGTCCCGTGTGGCTTTTTAAATTCTACACGCAGCGTGTGCAATTTAACAGGGTGAAATACGTTGCGTTTAGGTTTGACGTTTCTACACGCGCCGTGTAGCCAATTTTGTTTTCTCTGTGCAGTGTATCCACCTCTATTTTTGGCCACTACTGCTATTCTTTTTGGCATACTTTTAATAAGAGTCCGGCAGGTCTCTACTGGTGTCTCATACCACAGTTTTTGGACACCTTTCCATAGTTTTTGTTTATTTGAAAATGAATGCTTTGCCATTTTCTTTTTTAAGTCTCCCCACAAGTTTTCAATGGGGTTAAGGTCGGGGGATTGGCTTGGCCACTTCAGAACGTCAACTTTTTGGTCCTCGAAAAATTTAAATAACAGCCTTGATGTGTGTTTAGGATCATTATCTTGCTGAAATACCCAACGTAATGGCATATTTTCCTCAGCATACGGTACCATAACTGTTTCCAATATGGATTTGTACTCTTCAGCATTCATTTTGTTCGTAGTCTCATAAATTGACCTACGCCGTACCAGGAGAAGCAACCCCATACCATTATATAGCCACCTTCATGTTTGACTGTTTTTTTGTAAACCGTGGATGGAATTCCTTTCCATTAGGGCGTCGAACATTCCTTTCACAGTCATTCCCAAACAATTTAATCTTGGTTTCATCGCTCCATAATTTGTTTCTCCATTTTTTTCTTCCCGGTGCATCCTACCCAGTCTTTGTGGTCCCTTGCAAAAGTTTGCCTCATGGTGATATTTTTTTTGCGCATAAGCGGGACTTTTCTGGCAATTCTTCCTGGTGTTGGCTTGTAGTCGGCTTCGGATAGTTGGAGCACTAACTGAATTCCCAATTTCGGGTGCAATAGCCTTCGATGACTTAAATGGGTCCTTTTTGCTCAAAGATTCTATGTAGTGGTCAAGGGTTTCTGTTGTTTTTTGTGGCCCCTCCACGGGTTTCCTGTCTTGGTTTTCTTTCTTATGCATTTTTAACAAAATTATGAGACCTGTTCGTGGCCCGTGTGGCCCAGCGGTTAGTGTGCTGGACTGCTGGGCGGGAGGTCGTGGGTTCGATCCCGCCTCTGAACATCAAATAAAAAATTTTTTGTTCTTTAGAAATTAGCTTTTACACATCCGGTCACCTTAACCAGCTAGTGGCGCCAGCTGTGAAGTAACTAGCCATGAAAAGCAAATTCTCAAACATTGCCGTTCGATTCGGCGTTAAACTGTAGGTCCCTTTCTCTTGTGCGAAATTTAAGCCACACCACGCCAAGATATTTGAGTTCAAGAACCAATCGGGCTTTTTCTGTTAGCTTGTTATTTCTTCTTATTTTTTGACATTTGACGAAAAGATTTTACAAATTTTTAGTACAAAACCTGCAAATTAAAACTTTATTAAAAAGGAAGCCATGGATGACCGCCTAGACTTTGTTGTATATTAATTCTTTATAATTGCGGTCCATAGATGACATTTTTTCCAAAATTGTTGCTAAGAACGGTCGTAAATATTTAGGGGAGAGTGGGGGGTTGTGATCATAGTTTTGTTTTTCGAACTTAACTTCGCCAAAAATCAATATTTTTCGTTCTGTAAATTTTGTATTTTAGGTAAAAAATGCACAAAACTTTCCTCATCACTAGTTTAAAAAAATGAGTTTTTAAGTTTTTTGACATTTCGAAAACTTGTTGTGAGCCACCCATCTAAAAGTTCAAAATTCGTGTTTTTAAGCCATTATTCTTTATTAAATGAAAAAATTAACAATTTTTCTCATATTCTGAATTAAGAAATATCAATGAAGAGTGCAAATTGATTGACGGCATCAGGCTTTTCTTTTATATACGAGCACTTTTTGCTTGTGGCTGTTCTTTTTGTTTGCCTTTTTTTAATGTTTTTTTTACTTCTTTGGAGAGTTTTTTCCTCTGTTTTATTGCGCGTCATTGCAATATTCTCTTTGAAAGTCAAAAAGCGACTTTTTTCAAAGTGGCTCACAACCCCCATATCTCACATTTTTTTTGGTGACGTCACATAACCAAAAAGAAATTGTTACAAAAAAAAAACATATTTCTATCAAAAAGGCAATTGACCAAAGATATTTCCCTCATACTTACTTTTGTCATTACGAAAAAATGTTGTATAATATTCACAAGTCAAAAATGAAAAAAACTTTTTTAAAAATTCGAGTTCTGGTTCACGAACTTAAAGAAGGTGTAGACTGATAGGTTGCTTGCCAAAAGTTAGGTAATAAGAAGGGAGACACATGACATAAACAAAAAGTTTAAAAATATTTTTTTTTGTGGCCAATATTCGAGTGGCTCACAACCCCCAGCGGCTCAGAACCCCCCATTCTCCCCAACTAATTTCATTTTTCTTTCCTTTTTCTTAGTACAGTATTTTGCATATAAATATTTAACCTGGGGTTAAAAAAGTGTCATATCCGCGGTGTGTAAGCTGTTGTAAGGAATTACGAGGAATTTTCAACTCATTGTGATATTTAGTCTGCAACATTCTTGACTTTTTTATTCAAAAATTACATCGATAGACGATTCATTCCTTTTTTTTAACAAAAAAAAAAATAATATTGATGTTATTACTAGATGATAATTATATGTTTTGTTATTGAAGAGTCCTTCTGAGTGTCAGAATTGCAGCATTGACGGTAAAACACATTGACATAAAAACATGCAGAGAACAGAAACAACGTTTTTTTAATCGCAATTATGAGATGATGTCTGGTTTTCTTTATCATTCTTAAACTATTCTAATGCTCAATAATGTAAAACAGTAACTCAGCGAATGTGCACCCACATACATGTTTTTCGTACATGCGACCTTACAATCTTCGCGCAAGCTGTTGTCACGTATAAAATAGCGCTTAATCAAAATTTATTCAAATATTCCACCGGATTTTCAACGATCGGTCGTAATATTTCAACCCATACTCCAACGTTCTTCGTTTGTAGATACTTTTCACTGCTGATGTCTTTTTGAATCAATCTAAATATTTGCACCTTTTTCTAAAACTATCGATTACTAGAAATATTATGCTCTTTGCATATATTGCATGAATTAAGATATTTGGGCTCTGTGGGGGTATACTAAACAAGAGAGGGCCTCCCTCACCCCTCGCTCTCTTCACATCTTTTAAATGTCAGTCAGTAAGCCATGGAGCAAAGAATACTAGAGAGAAAGGTTGCCCCGTCGACACCGCTTCAGTCAGAAAACTGTCAGCTGTTCGCCTCATTTACGCTCTCTAAATACTTTTTGCTAGCTGTTCGCTTTCTCTGATATATTTGGGTTATGGTCGTCTCCTCTAACCACAGTGATTTCCTACCGGCACTTTGAGGTATCTTGAGCACTATCCCCAGCGGCGCAAATTGCCGTTACAAAATGGGTTACCCCTGCGCAGAGCGGGCAAACAAACGAAACGTTTAACGAACCGTTCGCGAAAGCTAAGAAACTATTCATATGTTTTGTTGCTGTTACTGTAGTCAGGGAAAACGAAACCATTAACTTTATATTGCCGAAGAGCGCAAACGAAACGATTGGAATATTGTTCTCCAGACAGCTGACTGCCTTGGAACGTTCCGGAACGAAACGTATACTAAGAAATCGTTTGCGGAATGATCGGCCCTAGTTCTACTTCAGCGCTGAATTAAAGAAATAAAATAAAAGCAAACGAAAACAACAAAGCTGAGAGAAACAAAGAAGTAAGCAACAGAAAAAAACAACAAAGTGTATACAAATTGAGCAGCAAACGTTTCCGAACTAATCGCGCCGTTGCATATCGTTCCGATTCCTTTGTCCGCAAATCAAGATGAGCGCATTTCGCTACGTTTAGTTTGCTCACGAACGCAAACCGAACAGAACACTTTTTTACAACGTTACGTTTCTTCGGGTTTTGTTAGTATTTCGCCCAAGAAAGAAACGAAAACTGATTCCAAAAATGTTTCGCTTTAGTTTGCCCGCTCTGTCCTGCGTTACTTTTGCCATCAGTGTGAAGGAAATAATCGCACGCATACAATGCATTACTTTGCCATATGCATGGCCGCTTTGTAAACGGGCTGCCGACAACCTGCAATTACTAGCTATGTAGCCCAGAGCCGAACTTCCCATTACGAATGCGCCACATTATTTTTAAAATTTAACGCAGATTGTTCACTCTGTTTGTTTGCGATTACTTTATCTCTCTAACGAAAGTCAGCGATTGTACTGCCTAATTTGACAGTCGTAATGCATATTTTTTACAGAACACGTTGAGCAGCCTCTGTGTCGCTTTGACTGCTTAGCACCAGCCAAATTGAGAGGCAGCGCAAACGTTCTCCTTATTCTAATTGCTCCAGTAAGGCATCTCCGCGGACAAATTCTTTGGTTTTACTTAGTAGCTTAGTAGGCTTTGTATTGAAATATATTACTCCTTCTCGCTTTCTTGACATAAATATACCCGCGGCGCAAATTGCCATTACAAAATGGGTTACTCCTGTGTTACTTAACCATCAGTATGAAGGAAATATCCCATACAATCTGCACATTGTCTGCTATATGCATGGCCGCTTTGTAAACGAGCTGCCGACAACCTGCATTACATATAGGTATTGATGATGTGTGCCAGAGGCGAACTTCCCATTACGAATGCGTGCACGAAACTTAAAACTGTAATGCAGAATGTACAGTCTGTTTGTTTTCGATTACCATCTCTCTAACGAAAATCAGCGATTGTAGTGCCTCACATTTTCGACAGTCGTAATGCATATTTTCGACAGAACACGTTGAGCTCTGCGCCGCT
>JAEIFU010002044.1:0-52012 GCA_018904235.1 Lordiphosa stackelbergi
CTTAAAAACGTTAACAATTATTTTATCCTAACAGTTTAGTGAACAACACCATATTGAAGCTCTGATTATGTTAAGTATATGCCCCTAGTTTCTATTCAATTAAACAAAGTTCATACCACTATCTCTTAATAAAGCTTTCCCCCATACAAACTTTTTTTCGCCTGGATAAAATTTTTAAAATTATCTTTGAAGCAAACAAATCTTCAGAAAAAATAAACGGTATTGTTAAGACTTAAAATTTGGAATAGATGAACTCTTAGATTCTCATTTGCAGTTTTACGCACACTATCAAAATAACTATTACAGATCCATTATCTTTCCCATAAAAAGGGCTTAAAGTTAGGGGGATATTTTTGGTTTAACGTCTCCACTTTACCCCTATTTACTTTCACACTCTACCAGCCATAACAAATACATTTCTGCCATAGTTTTAGCGCCCCTGTTTGTTGTCTCGCTTGTCAATTCATTTGAAATACATCACAAATATCCCACTAGTGCGTCAAAAACACAAAACAAAAGCACTTTAAGTCAAGTGTCGAACATGCTCATGCCGTTAAGATGTCTATCAAAAGTGGCCGTTAAATTGAACGTGCCGTTAACAAATCACCCATTTAAACTTTGACTCTTTGTAACAAGTGAGACCCGTACAAACTTGAACTTGTCTCGGCTGTCTTTTGCCCAAGTGGAGCGATTTGTGTGTGTGTTTTTTTTAATGTCCACTGTGGCCTTTTCCGCAAAATGCTGCTGGACAATTATAATTTTAAACAATATACACATTTAGTTTTAAATTAAACGAGTTTGTCAAATGTAATTAAGTTGTTCTGGTCAACCCGAAACTGCAACCTTCATGGTTATTAGATTAAGGTCTTTGGCATAAGTGCAGCAAAATCCTTGGAGGGAACTGGACTTGCTACTGCTGAAACTGTTGACACAACAATTGAGTGTGTTGAATTAGTGTAAACAACTTGTGTAACGCTTGATTGCCGCTTAAGGATGATATTAATATGAACTCCTAAAAGTGTTTGAGCTGAGCAGTTCCTTTATGGCTAATTGCGGCGGCATTTGGTCAACTCCCTCAAACGATGATTTCCGCTATTTCCGGTCATGCTGTTTAGTGTGCTAAGATCATAGGCAATCAAAGCGGGTTTGAATCAACTCGAGCTGTGAGTTATTCCCCCCCAACTGGAATATGCAAATCATTGTAATCATTATGCAAAAATTGTCTTTATGCATTTTATAACAGTTATTTTCCATGGTGGACTTTAAGTATATATTATTATCAACAATTTACTGGAGATTGTTTTTATCCAAGAACAGACCATTACAATGTAGAGAAAGCAGTGGCGGATCGGGAGCAGTGCTTAAGAAGGGAGCTAACATAAGCATGGGCCTTAAATAAAATGCAATTCCGCTTCGGTTTGGTTTTCTCAATTTCGAATGGAATTGGCCTCTCTTTGCAAACCACCGGTCCAAACGAGATTGGAACTAGATCAGTGCCGGCCAAATGGAACAAGAGAGCTCTTTCAAGATTACAGCCGTTTTACTTGCAATTCAGTGTTCACCGATTCACACATCCATTACTGACTTCGGCTCCTAATAGCTTTGACTGGCCGGCTCTGCACTAGATACTTAAGAGGAGAACTGCATGTTGATGCAAAACGATCAAAAATGGAACAGTCAAAAATGGGTCAGCTGCAAAGTATGCAACATTTATTTTGTTTGGGCTATTTATTATATTATGTGATCTTTATAAAAATTTGTGGGCTTAAATATATTGCGAATATAAATTTTAGTTTTAAATTAGAGTTCGATATCTTACAACTTGTGGGAGTTATTCAACATTTTTATTGTGGGACGGGAAACAAAGTTTATCTGCCTGCAGACATTAGGAGTGTGATCTAGGTGATCTAGAGTCTGACCAAAGACCAATATAATCTCTAAGTGCCGAACGGCCATAGCTTATTTATTTGCCCCATTCCAACTTTTCATTGGCGTTTTCACCCACTTCGCGGACAAATTTTCCAAATTTTCTTTCTTAGTGCGCGCCTGCATAACTAATCGATAGGATAAGCATTTTTTCTGTCGGTCATTCCGTCAGTATGTCAGTCAATCTGGCCTACAGATTTGTAATTATAAATATATGGTTGGAAATATTTGCTTCTGCCTGTTACTTAATTTTACATTTGTTCACCACAACAATCGTTTAATTCTTTTATTTTATTTAAAAATGGGTGTTTTTTTGTTTGCGAATTTCTTTTTGTTTTTTTATTTGTTTTTACCTTAAATTTTTTTAAAACCTTTTTAACTTTTTTTTTTTTGTTTTTTTTTAAATTTGTTGAAGTTATTTTTTTTTTTTTTGGTTAAAATAAAATTTTTTTTTGATGGGGGTGGTGATTTTTTGTTTGGAATTTAAGTTTTTCCAAAAAAATATTTGTTTGTTTTGTTTTCCGGGTTTTGGTTTTAAAAAAAAATGAAATTTGTTATTTTTTAATATTTTTTTTCTTTATCCCACTATGTGAAAATATATTTTTATTTTAAAATCAGGGATGCAAACCGGTTCTGAACCGAACCGGTTTTGAACCGAACCGAACCGCTTTTTGCGCTCATGAACCGAACCGTAAACCGAGCCGGTGTGTTTATAAAAATGCTGAACCGAACCAAAAACCGAAAAATAAAATGGTTCGGTTCGGTTCATTTCAACTAGACATTGAGTTACCAATTGATTAACCATACTGAGCCAAATCGCAGCGCATTATTTGGTAGAAAGCAAGTGCGTGCCCAACTGATCACGAAAAATATGGTAAAGATATATTTCGGACCAATCAAACTCTGTAAAATCAAACTATAACATACTCAGTACCCCCAAAGTTTGTATATATCTTATCATTTTAAATAAAAAGCCACAAAAGCGGCCAGTGCTTACCCATCATAATTGTTTGTTTTCTTTATAACTCGTCCGATCGATCCGTATCATCCAATCTTAACCACTCCTTTGTCAAATGGATAAATAATCTTAATTACTAAATATCTTTAGAAGGTACGAACCATCTATCAAACTTGGAGACAGGCCAAGTCTTTCATACTTTTGCACAAAATCAAACATACATAAAAATACGTGGAAAAGCAAGGTCTAGATTTTGTTACTCTACGAAAAACCTGCTGTAAGAAGAAGGAAAAAGCTAGCTCAATCTCATTTAATGTTAATATACAAGAAGATCAAAATCGTTAATGAAAACATAAAGGATAATTCTTTGAACCCGATAAGTAAAGACGAGTTGGAAATATAAGGACTAATTTCCATCATAAAGTAAAATATCGATTGTTAATTGCATTGAAGCTTTTGATGGCGAAAAGCGTTTACCTAAAGATAAATATTGGAATATTTATCAGAAAAATCAACTTAAGCATTTCCAGCCACACAAGTGTCAGTAGAACGACACTGAAACTTGATTTATCAGACTTAAGAGGCAATATCGATGAAACTTTAGTATAAGATATATTTTTACTAAATTTTAACTAAAATTCCATCATATTGAACTAAATTTTAGTTCTTTAAACTCTATATATCTCCTGCTGTTTTGAAATGTAATCAATAGAATGGAAATATCTTCATTAAATAACACAGTCTTAAAGATATCGTTAGCAAAGCAAATTTCGAGTTTAATAAAAAAGAACTTTTTATTATATAATAATTAAAAACCTGACTAAACAACCTAAACCTAAATAATCAGACTAAATGTCTCAAAAATACATTTCTTTAGTTTGTTAAATGAATACAGACCGAACCGCACCGAACCGAAACCGCGGTTTAGTAAGTCCCAAAAACCATGTAATGAACACAAAAACTGTGTGAACCACTGAACCGAATCAGTCCATATTTCCGCGCGGTTTGCATCCCTGGTTAAAACTGTCTCTCATTCCATATTTCCATATTTTTATTTAAAAATATAAGCTTATGAACAAAGATTAAAACCGAATCGAATAACGGTTTGGGTTAAGATTACTGTTTTGGGCGATGGTTTTTTTCTGGTTACAGTTATATTACGGTTGTGGAATATCGGTTACGGTACTGGTTACGGTTATCAACCTAATTCTGTTATATGTTTTGGTTGCGGTTACGGTTACGGTTATGAGTATAAAATATCAATTTGAAAGCGGGGATTCATTATAAATACTACTCCTGAAAACAAACGCTCAACACTTATTTGTGTGGGTGGTACTGCTAGCAAAACTTTTGATAATTTAAAAAAAATCTGGAAATATTGTATAACTTTTTCCCACCGTTCCAATATGTGTACCCTGCCAATCCATATTTTTTTTGTTTTATTCATATTTTTAATGAAGATGTCAGATTGTTTTCAATTAGAGCTTTCCCCTGAAAAATCAATCAAATTATGGTTGTCCATTATTTGATTGTGCAGATTTCATAACAATTTAATACAGTTCATTTTCTGCTTGGCAGGTAAGCATCATTTTCGAACAGACTTGGTTCTCTAAACTCTAACTCGTGGGACTAAATTTGGTCAATGCTAAATTGTTTTTGATTTCAAAATAATATTGAATCCAGATAATACCTAAGGTTACAGAAACGAGAAAGGCAAAGCTAACTTCGTCTTCGTCGTCAAGTTTTGATAAACTTGAAATAGCTTGTCTCAACGGTTAGCGACTTCGACCAAACTTCGCAAATCAGCTTAAAAACATGACATATTACCCATGACCGTGTTTGAGAGCGATAATATTGAGAACAAACCAGTTTTTCTCACTAAAACCCAGCTACAAGAAGTAGTCATCCGATCCGGTCGGTTCCGACATATTAGCACACACCCACGACTGCTGACATGGGCGGCTGACTCCCTCCCCTCGCGCCACGCTGTCCATTTCCAATTCGTTGGCAGAGCACTTACCAGAAGGCAAATTTTTGTTTGCTTTTGTAATAAGGCGTAATCTATTATAAAGATAAAGATGCTCAAATAAATGCTGAATTGTTTGCATGGAATTTTAATATCTCTCTACTAGCGATAGCCCTTGGTTCCTAGCAGGGGTCGAAAACATTTTGCTATTCACACGTACACGAACGCTCGCCGATGCATAGACCAAAAGAGCAGAAAGCGATTAGGTTATCACACACCAATACTCTCTCACTTTTTGGCCTCGCTCTCTATATCTATAAAAAGAACAGTGTACAGTCAGTACAGACTGACTGACTGATTCACTGACTCATTGGCAATCATCGCACAGCCTAAACGGTAAGAGATAAAGGGCTGTAACTTGGACAGGAGTTCTGTTAGTGGTGAAGATGCGTACTAAGACGGAGCCCATGAGGAAAATGGACGGAAAATTCTGAATTCAAAAAATTATTATACCCTTGGAGAGGGTATATTAAAATTGTCCGGATGTTTGTAACGCACAGAAGGAAACATCTCCGACCACATAAAGTATATATATTCTTGATCAGCATGACGAGCTGAGTTGATATAGCCATGTCCGTCTGTCCGTCTGTCCGTCCGTCTGTCCGTCTGTTTCTATGCTATCTCCCTCCGTCAGTTTTAAAGCTATCTCAACCAAACTTTGCACGAAGTCTTTTGGTATAAATACGCTGCACATTTGTCGGAACCGGCCGGATCGGATGACTATAGCATATAGCTGCCATAGGAACGATCGGTTGAAAAAGTAGTTTTAGTGAGAAAAACTTTTTTGTTTTCGATGCTATCGCCCCCAACCGTCGTATTTATAAGTTTTCTATGATTTCACATAATTTCACCGAGATTTATGAAAATCGGGCAACTATATAGTATAGCTGCCATACAAAAGATAGGTCTGAAAAAAGTCTTAGTGAGAAAAACTTTTTGTTTTCAATGCTATCGCTCCCAACCCCCGTATTTATAAGTTTTCTATGATTTCACATAATTTTACCGAGATTTATCAAAATCGGACAACTATATAGTATAGCTGCCATACAAAAGATAGATCTGAAAAAAAGTCTTAGTAAGAAAAACTTTTTTGTTTTCAATGCTATCGCTCCCACGTTGTACAGATCTATATTATATACTACCACACAATTTTGTCAAGTTTGATTTAAATCGGATGACTATAGCATATAGCTGCCATAGGAACGATCGGTCCAAAATGTAGTTCTAGTGAGAAAAACTTTTTTGATGAATATATCGTATAGCCATATAAAAAAACTGGCAGCATATATCATGCTCCAAGGGTATATAAACTTCGGTACACTATTTTTTTTTTTTTTTCCGATTGGCTTCAACCTCGGTTTGTAAGGATGGAATACGAAATAGTTCGAAATATTATTTTCTAATGTTGCAAAATTTGACCCAAAGGTCGGAAAATTCAGCATAAAAACTAATTTTCATCCGATTTTGGAAACTCGTCTTGTAAGGACAGAATACGAAATAATTTAAAATGTGATTTTTCAATGTCGGAAAATCCGCCCCCAGGAGTGCATGAAATGTATCTATTTTTCATCCGGTTGGCTTAAAATTCGGTTTGTAAAGATAATACGAATTAATTTGAAATTCAACTTTCCAATGTCGAAGAATTTGACCCGACGGTCGGAAAATTTCCGGAAAATTCTGCAAGAGGAAAACTAGTTATTATCCGATTGGCTTGAAGCTCTTTTTCAATGGATGACATTGAAAAATATGATTTTCCAATGTCGGAAAATCTGATCCCCGTGAGTGAAAATGCGCAGAAAATTCAGCATGCAAAAAAAACGTTTATTCATCCGATTGCCTTAAAACTCGGTTTGCAATGATAAAATACGAATTAATTTGAAGCATTATTTTCCAATGACGGAAATTCCGCACCCAGGCGTGCAAATTCCAGGAAAATTCTACAGGGAAAATAAGTATTTTTCTCAGTTTGTTATGATAAAATGCGAAATAATTTGAAGTGTGATTTTCCAATTATGCAAATAAACATTTTTTTATCTGATGGACTTAAAACTCCGGACAGGGAAGATGTTGGGAAGTGGATGGGATGTGGGCGGGATGTGAGTGGTAGTTAGTTGGGACGTGGGTGGGATTGCCGTTTTTTGGAAAAGGGTGGTAATAGGAATGGGTGAATGGGAAGTTGGTGGGATGTGGGCGGGAAGTGGGTGGGATGAAGGCGGTAAGTGGGTGGGATTTGGGTGGGATGGGGGAAGAATGTGGGCTGATATTGGTTCTATACTGTTAAAGGCGCAGCTAAGCGCGACGGGTTATGTGCTAGTATTACATTTGTATATGGAAAGATGAGGAGAGTAAAGATTTTGGTTAGCTGCACTCACTCTTTCTCGCTCGCTCTTTTCTTTGCTTTTCTTTGGGCCCTTTCAGCAATAGTGCGGCGCAATGTATGCATGTAAAATGTTCATTGTGCATACATCAAATTTAAGTCAGAGCCGGCCTTGCATAACTGAATTTCAGAGAGAGAGATAGGCATATTTTTCTGTCCTCTCCATTTGGCTTGCCCAGGACGAGACCAGTAACGGCCAGCCAAACGAGAGCCAAACTTATGCTTGTGTGAATCGATGAACACTGAATTGCATGTAAAACGGCTGTAGTCTGGAGAGAGCACTCTTGCTCACTAACTCAAGCACACTTTTCTGTCCTCTTCATTGGCCCGGCCCTGATTTACCTATATCGAAATTTTTACTAGGAGAGGAAAACCGAAATTAACCCGTCTATTTGTTGCTGTAAACTAAACTACAAACTATGTAAATCGTAGATTACTGCTTTTAGAAGAGTTTAGCTCTTCATTATCGTTTTGTACAATACTGTTGATCGTAAGAACCCAGCCAGCAATTTAGCAAACCTTATGCAAACCAAGCTTAAACTAAGTTTGCTTTTGCAAGCGTTGTCGTATGGCAGCCTACGATATTTACAAAACACTTGCTAAAGTAAGCTACTTACGCATGTCGTTTCGGCTACAGAGAGAAATTTCGTGCTCACTCTCTCTCGCTCTCTTCGCAAATCGTCTGATCTTTTCGTGCTTGAGCAAAGGGACTAAGCCTACTAAGCTACTAAGTAAACTCAAAAATTCGTCCGCGTAGAAGCTTCGGTTACAACAGTTTTTTACGGGGGAAAAAAAAGGGGCTTTTTACCGACAATTTCTAGCGGCAATATTGTCGGGCGAATATTACGAACACGGCGAATTCGGTGCATACTTAAATTATATACCAAAAAAATCCTGAAATTAGTTGAGAATTTAGTATTTCTACCCGAATTTTTGGTATTTGCCACAAGAAAGGTCACACTGGCTGTTGTTGACATCTGACTCAATTCAACATTTAAAAGTAAAAAATGTAATATGTTTTAATAGGGTGACAGGATGGTTAGGTTAGAATAAATGGGCTGCTCGGCCGATTCCGTGATCAACTAAAGACCTTATGGCCCTTTGTGATGTGGGTTGAAAAGGAGTTTGTTGGATGTGGGTATTCTACGTGCAGAGACCTAGGTCATCTAAGCATTGGTATCCCAGGTGTTGGGTGCGTAGGGCCAGAAGACAACTTATTTTATATTGCATTTTTATACCTTGCAGAGGGTATTCAGGTCTGATGTTTTGAGCGCATAAAAGGAATCACATATTTATTTAACCATGTCCGTCGTGGTTTGGCTAGCCAAAGTTTCACAAAGGAAGCGCATCCTATTTCAAAGGAAAAATTTACATGGTTTTTTAGAAAAATAATAAATTCATAACCAAAAACTGAATATTTATCATTAAAATAAATAAAAAGTTTAATTGCAAGATGCATTAAGTAAATTAGCCGTCACAGCAAATTGTTGTCTAGCGACAATATTGTATAAGATCTAGCGAAAACAATTCTGCCGGCTGCTCTGCCTCTAGCAGCAATATATTGTGCGGCGAATTCAACAACTGTCTATCTCGCTCTCACCCATTTAGATTCCCATAAGAGCAAAATTGCTGCTAGAAATTGTCGGTAAAACAAGCAAGTGTCATTCCAGCCTTATATATAATAATTTAAAAAAAAAAAAATTATTAGTATTAACCAGGTCATGACAATAACTTTCAGTGTTAATAAAGACTTCGTTATCTTTTATAAAAATTAAATAAAAATAGAAAAATAGAAATTTAGATACTTTTGAGTTATACAGCCCAAGTAGCTGTGTTTGTGTAGTGGGTAAGGTATGAGACTGAAAGTTAAAACGGAACTGGGTTCAAGTCACTATCAAGTTCACTACCACTCCTTATTATTTTTGATGAATAATTAAATTTAAGATTACTTGATAACCAATTTGACGTGAAAACCTAAATAAACTTAAAATTTGTGTAAGTTATTCAACATTTTTTACTACTACTAAAGCATCCCGCTCGAATTTTCAAGAATTTCGTTCTTAGAATCGAGCTAAACTCGTTCTCAATGTAGTTTTTATAGGCAAGGGGAGTGGGGGGAAGCAAACTTTGAGAGAATAGAGTTGAACACGCTCAGAAAGAGAGAGAGCATGCGGACAAATACAAACTGCGTTTATTCTTAAGTATGGTGCCACACGACGTGTTGCTTATGGATAATAGTCTCGCACAAGAACCCTTATAATTATAAATATAAGTTTGGCGCCGTCTGCTTTTGGGTGACGTTACACCAAGATTTTTCTTTACAACTTTAGCGCCAAGAAGTCAAAAATAAATATAAGAAGAAAATTTACAACTGCTTGCTCTCTACATTCGGTAACTTATCCCCACTCCACCCTCCTATAAGAACGATTTTATCTCGATAACAAGAACCAAATTCTTATAAATTCTACAACGTAAACATTTTTATAATCTTTCTTTTCACATTTATGTGCAAATATATTTTATCAAAAACCCCCTTCTCATTACGCCCAAGCTAGGAAGTCTTTCACTTTCGCGACAGTCATTACACTGAGCCATTTAAATATTTTTATGATCCAGCACATAAATGTTAATGGGTCTTAAGTCTAGTTATCCTACTATTCTAGAACTTTTTTATTTAGATTCTCAATTAAAGTTGTTGTTGTTCTATCAAACCAATGTGACGTCAAATTAACGTATTTTTGCCATATCTCTTGATCAAAACAGTCTCAAAGCTATAATTATCGAGTGCAGTGCGTAGTTCTGATTATTGAATTTAAACCGAGTGCCATAGGTATCATTGTATCCATGTGTGTACTATAAAGTCTAACTGACTGAGAGCGGCCAAGCGTCAGATGGAAAATAGTAATAAAAACAATTGCGTTGTATGGAAAAAATTTTCCACTTTAGTTTAGCGGCTAGTTTGGCCTTTTAATCAAGCTTTTCAAATGGGCCAAAATTGCCCTTCGGTATCAGTTATTCGTGACGTCAAATGGATGAGCCTTGAGTGGTTCAATTTCATACCTGAGTACACACCCAAGTCAAGTGAAAGTAAACGGATTGTCACTACAAATATCCTTCAGAAAAACCGTACGAATTAAGGAAGCATTTAAAGATCACTTAACTAGAAGTGACTCAGCAAAAATAAAAATTCACCAACAAGAACTGTAAACGCCAGCTGAGCCGCTGCGCCTGCGCCGTCCGTATAAAGTTGCCAAATTTTTTGAGGATTGCGGACTGGAACGAAGTCACTCATACAACCATAAGCACAAGCAGTGAACTCTCGGCTCGGCTGCAAGCCAAGCTCGTACTTAGTCGGCGTCGTCGATTTGCCGCCGCTGCCGTCGCTGCCGACTTAAAGTCTTGCGGGTTGAGCGCTATGAACAAAAACGTCTTGCCCAGACGACGGTCCATTCATGCGAGTTTTTCATTTCGACGCGTCAACTTGAAAACGACACATGTCCGGGAGCGTGCGCGATCGCATTTTCATTAAAAAATTTGTAACAATTTATGCAAAAATGCCAAACAAAATGTGTTCCATTGTTTGATCAAAAAAAAAAAAATAAAGAAAATAATAAATAAATCACTTAATACAATTCGTGAAAGAAAAGAATCCAAACTAAGTGAATATGCGGTTGGTTTGAACCTGCAAACAAAAATTTAACAACAGAATTTCGTAAAAGCACATTCCCCACCTCATTTTGGATTAGCAGCGATTCGTAAAGAATTTTTTATGTAAGTTTATAAAAAAAGTATGTCTATACGGTTTATGTTTAGGATCTTAATAAGTTAGTTGGAGTTCAATATTTGAATTGTTGGAAAATGATACATTCTAAAGTTTGTTTTCTATATTTTCAATTCACCAGTTTTCAAATTTATAACTTAAACTAAAGCCCTGTAGTCAGTTGAAATAAAAATTTAGTTCCACACAAAATTTTTTTTTAAATAAGATTACTGTTTGAAAGCAAACAATTTTCAAAACTGCTTAGAAGGGATTCTATTTAGGTGAAGTATTGTATTGAACAAAAGTTTATTATTTAAGCAAATAGTTACATTAAAACCTAAAAACATAAACGTTAAACAAAAGAACATTAAACTAATTATCAACATTTTCTTAATTTTGTTTTCAACCTGAGGCTTCGTTCTTATTTGTACATTTCCATTTAAAGTAAAAATAGTCAAAAAAAAAAAGCTTAAAACTATTTTTTTTTATGAGTTGATTTTTTAAGAGGGGAATCTCGATGTCGAGGCTGTTTTTGGACCCTTTTTTAAAAAAATTCTTCTTATTTGAGTTTTTCCAATTCTTTTTTTTTTATTGTGTTAAAAACAGATTCAAGTAAAAACTAAAAGATTAAAAATTTAACTGCTTCGATATGAGGGCTGTTCAAAAGTTCTCAGCCGTCAAAGTGGGGGTCCCAAAAAAAAAGGTATAGTGCTGGCGGCCACGATTTCACGTTTCCTGGTTGTTTGAAATGAAAACTAAAAACGGGGCTATAATCAGTATACATGTCATTCTAGTCTGAACCTGGAAAGAAAATTTTGTGATTTTTTTTTTGACAAAATGGCGGCCATTCAAAAATGGAAAATCGATATTGGGCCCTTTTTTTGTTGTTTCGTGTAACAAAAAAATAAGTACAAAATTTTTTAAAATTATGATTGAGGTTCAGACCAAAATGGTGACAATTCTGCGTCAATTTCAATTTAATTCATCAAAATCGGTTCAGTGCAACGGGAGATATCATGGCCGCCAGTTCGAAAAATGTGGTTTCGAGATAAATGCGTCAATGTTTGAACAAAAAATTGGCTTTTAGCAGAACAACTTCTAAAGTATTTCGAATTTCAATAAATCTTTTTAGGGCGATATTCTCAAATATCCAAGCTACTAGAAAATGCAAGAATAAAAAGTCGAAAAAAGTAAAGTAAAGAAATTCAAAACAAAAAGTTTTTTTCATGCCTCAAGGACCTTGAGCCTGCCAACAACCATTTCTTAAATAACTAAGAATAGGTCGCTAAACCCAACAACTGTTTTTTTTTTGGTAATTTTCTTTAATTGGATTATCTTGTAAGCTATAAGTGCCATTTACAAGAAAAAAGTTTTATTTTTTTATTTGTACTCTATTTTTACTTTAAATTCATCTGTAACGTTTTTCGGAAAATCATCGAATTGCTCATAAACTCATCGAAATTTAATTAAAGCCACTTATATTTTTTAATATTTTGTTCAATAATAAAAATGATTTAGAAACAACAATATAAATATTTAAGTTCAATTTTATAAAAATTTAATTAAAACGGGCTTAGATACAGAATAAGGATAATAAAATATCAAAAATAATAGACTTAACCCAGGCTTATTTATGAGAAAAAAGCTTAAGCATGTTTTGACTCAGTTTTTACATAAGACCTCAGTAGTTGCTTTCCGCCAGCATAAACACACGCTGGAATTTAATTCTGCCGCCGCTGCCAGTCAGAATATTTTCTGTTATTGAACCCTCGCTGGCTTGACAGTATAAGGATATTTATCCGTCCACTCTTGATCAAAAAGTCTACTAAGGTTCAACCAATAAATTGAAGTAACCTTCCATTGTGCACCGTTAATCTTGAAAAATGCGACTAAGCCCGCATTGACAAAATGTAAAACTAACCAGAGGGTATGGCGAAACGTCGAATGTCTTCGGAGGAGCTTACAAATGTGGTACTCTCAGACTAAGGTTAACTTGATGGGTCTGGTTTTGACACGTTACTAAAGGCACGAAACTACGCATTTACCTCAAAAATGCGGTCTGTGATATTTGGAAGGCTTAGTCTTAAATCGACTGATTGATGAACTCTTAGAATACAGACCTATTTGAACTAAGTGGGTGAGTGTTATATCGGACCGTCGCTGACCCTACAATCTTTAGCAAGATAATGTGCCCATTCTCGTTTTAAGGGCCATTCGTGAGTGGTTCACTGAGAAGAATATTCAGCTTTTCGTATGGCCAGCGCGATCTCCGGACATGAATTCAATTTAAAACATGTGTGGTAGCCTTGCACGTCGTGTCTATGCTGGCGGACGAAAGTTCAACTCGACTGAGGTCCTTCGAAAAGCTGTTACTGAGGAATGGTCCAAAATACCGGACTCAGAGTTCGGATTTATGATTCGCGCCATCCGGTTAGGTATTTTTAAGCTCATAAATAAGCCTAATCCATTATTTATTTATTTTTTATTATCCTTATTTTGTATCCTTTTTAATTTTTGTTAAGACTGGCTTTAATTAAATTTCGCGGTGAAAATTGAACTTTTTTATAAAAATGCCGAAAACATGCTTTAACTTTAATATAAATATTTGATATTGTTGGTTTACCTTAAATCAAGCCCGTTTTAACAATCTTGGTGAAAAAAATTTTATAACATGTTTTAAACATTTTTTATTGAATATAAGTGGCTTAAATTAAATTTCGTATGTATATAGGTGTATATAATTTACAAAAATTGTTTTTTCAATACCGCAAATCACGTTTCGGTGAGAGTGTCGAGATTTAATTTCTTTGTTCTAGGATTGAAAATGAGTTTAAAGCTAATCGGGAAAAAATATAAAACTACTGGTCATTAATTTCTAGAGAAGGTGGATTTTCCAAAAAAAAGCGAGTACCGGTTTAGGGGAATTCCAAATGGTTTTAAAATAGAAAAGTGATTTTTTATATGGGTTTTTGCGACCTGTTTTTTTTTTTTTTACAAAAAGTTTGAAAAGTGATTTTTTTAAAATTTTTCTCAAACTTTCCAAAATTAAAAAATCACATTTGCTAATATTTTTGATGTGAAACATCTTTAATTTCGGTACGGACGATTTTAGTAGGAGTAAAATTTCATTTCAGCGTCACGTGACGCATTCATATTTGGTGGTGTTCTGATTTGTGGAGTTTCCCTGCAAACACACAACCACAGAAGGATGGACAGAGGGGGGAAGCGAAGAGGGGTAGGAAAGATGCTGAAGAGGGGCAACTGGGTTTTGGGAAGATCTGGGTGTGATATTGGTGGGATCTGGATGGGAATGGGTGTGAGATCTGGATGGTTTCTAGGTGGAATCTGAGTGGGATCTGGGCGGGATCTGGGTGAAATCTGGGAGCGATATGGATGTGATCTGTGTGGGATCTGGATGAGGATTTGGGTGGGAGCTGGGCGTGAATCTGGGTGGGTTCTGCGTGGGCTTTGGGAGGGTTCTGGGTGGGATCTTGGAGGGATCTGGGTAGGATAAGGGTGGGATCTGGGTGGTATCTTGGAGGGATCTCGGCAGTTTCTAGGTGGGATCTGGGTATGATATGGGCGATATCTAAGTGGGATCTGGATAGGATCTGAGTGGGTTCTGGTTAGGATCTAAGTGGGATCTAGCTAGGTTGGATCTGGGTAGTATCTGGGTAGTATCTGGATGGGATCTAAGTAGGATCTGGGCGTGATCTGGTTGGGATCTGTGCGGGATGTGGGTAGGATCTGGGTGGGATCTGGAATCTTACCTTGGTAGTATTTGGGTGGGTGAAACTTCATCATTTATCTCTGGATCAGCACAATAAACAAGACTTCCTGAAAAATGAAAGAACGCTGCAGCAAGAGATCTTGATGCTGGTATTTCTACTCCCTGTTAGTTTTCTTCTTTCAAAAGTGTGCCCTTACTGATTTTATATACCATTGAGAGCTTGTGTTTTAAAAAAAAGCTTTAAATCTAACCATCATGTTTCACTATTGTCTATTTATAAATTGGAATTGAATTTTGCCATAAAAAAAAAGGGCTCGATATTTTTTCAAAGGTCAAACATTTATTGGAAAGGGTGGTTCATGTCATTTGTTTATGAATAGCAATTTCGGTCAAATGACCACCACGGCTGACTTGGAAATGTTTTCGGTCAAGCGCTCCGGACTAGTACGTATATCCTCTAACATTCCAGTTTCACGAACTCGCTTCACGAATTGATCCTCAAGTTTTTTTTGTTAAATGATTTTTTTTTTTTAAATTTCGCACAGTTTGAGTCGAGGACTCACCACTTGGGAAATATGTTTTTAATGTTTCCCAACTTTCTTCAAGCAAATAGCGATCCATTTCGTCAATGTGACAGTTTTTACTAAATAGTAGTCGCTTTTTGAATGACATTTGACGTTTTTAAAGACAAATTATGAATAGTTCAAATTCCAAACACTAGATGAACTACCCTGTATATGGGCATTTCCACCAAAAGGCCAAAATATTAAAAGTGGTTAAAAACACTATATTTTAACGAATTTTCATAGGAAAACAATCAAATAAAACTAATGTTAGCTAATCTTACATTTGCTAATAACCCAATTGGAAATATTTTACGTCCCTGGCATTTTTATCATTTTCACATTAAATTTGCTTAATTTTTTGAAAAAAAAAAATTTACTTTAGATTACATGTACTTTCGCTATTTAAAATCTTTCTGATGGTAGAAAGGGGTATACATGAATGCATAAGAAACCATGACAAACTATGGCAATGCAATTAACTGTAAGTTTTTGCTTCGCATTATAGTAGAAACCACATAAATATAATGATGGAAAAAACTGTCCCGTGCGACATGTCCCGTGCGAAAATGCTTACGTTAATTCGACATATAAGTAGAATTTTTTTAAAATCGAAATTTTTTTTTTGACTTGAATAATGCTTTAGGGTCTTAAAAATAACATACCAAAAAATTGAATCCGCCAAAAGTTTCTGAGTGTCAAAATTTTCCATTCAGTGGGCAATGGCTCCAAAATCGATGAATTCTGGCAAAAAAATTTTAGATATTGCTACCAATATGGCAACAAGAGTTTTTAACGATGGCCTTTTGAGAACACTTGATGTCATGGACTTGACAATCGGCTCGAAAAGTTTCAAGTTTTGTCAGGAAGTGGACCAGTACCGCATTAATAAAGCTGAGCAATCATTGAGCGATGGAGCAAACAAGACTCGCCTTGACTTAAAAGCAACTCGGAAGGAGAATGAACAGAAGGACATAGATCTAGAAGGCCAATTGTATGGTGCAGGCAGCGCAGAATAAATATACATGAATTAATTACACGATTTTACAGTACTTAAAACTTTAAACGCGTTTATCTCGAAACCACTTTTAAGAAATCTTAACCGATCGATCTGAAATTTCGTCAGTAAATCGGAATCAGAATTTTTTTGGCTATCGATCCTCGTAGGATTTTTTTCGATATTTTGCCAACTTTTTTTATACACTTGAAAAGTGTATTATAATTTTCCCCAGAAGTTTGTAACGCATAGAAGGAATCATCTCAATATAGAAACATCCGGGCAATTTTAATATACCCTCTCCAAGGGTATAAAAATGGTGTGAGCGTCGTTGGCACTCATGAGGCTTTGATGTAAAACATGATGCTAAGCTTAAGAGCTGTTTAGGGGCTGTTTAGTCACTCTGAAGTCACTGTATAGTCACTGTTTAGTCAGTGTCAAGACACTGTCAAGTGGCTGTCAATTCACTGTTAAGTCCATATTAAGTCACTGTCACGTCACTGTCAAGTCACTGTTTAGTCACTATTTCGTCACTGTCAAGTCACTGTTCAGTCACTGTCAACTCACTGTCCAGACATTATCAAGTCACTGTCAAGTCACTTTTAGGTCACTGTAAAGTGGCTAGTCACTGTCACTGTTAAGTCACTATTTAGTCACTGGCAAGTCACTGTCCAGTCACTATCAAGTCACTGTCAAGTCACTGCTTAGTCACTATTTAGTCACTGTCAAGTCACTGTTCAGTCACTGTCAACTCACTGTCCAGGCACTATCAAGTCACTGTCAAGTCACTGTTTCGTCACTTTTGGTCACTGTAAAGTGGCTTTTTAGTCGCTGTCAAGTCACTGTTTTTAGTCACTGTCAAGTCATTGTCAAGTCACTGTTAAGTAGCCCCCTTTTTCCCCTCAGTTTTCCCCCACTTTCACTCCTCTCCCCCCGGGACACTCCCTCAAAATATGCATGACGTCAGCGTCACGTGACGCTGAAATCAAATTTTACTCCTACTAAAATCTTCCGTATTGAAATTAAAGATGTTTCACATCAAAAAAACTTTTGTAACTTTTAACTTACTAAAAATTCGTATTTGTGTACGTAGCCAGTAAGATAGGGAATACTTGTCATATATATCATATATACATTACAACTTTTATACTGTGTGTCCAATGCTAATTAATAAGATTCTGTGTTATTGTATTGGGAATAATAATTAATCTAAGAAATCTATTCAATTATCTTTTTAATTGTTTTGTTGATCTTGTTTCATTACAATCGTACTCTATTAGAATGGCTTCAAAAGACAGAGCAAGGTTCTTTGAGTTTTATCCTTTGATATTACATTAACCCAATATTAAAGACAGGCCCTCTTCTGGTCTAGAAACTATTTTTCGATTTTATTTTTATTTTCTTAAACGTTCTATTGGGTCTTAAAAGCATTTTTTAAAACTTTCAATCAGATCCGACAATATGTTTTACAACAATAAACGAAATCAAACGTAATCAACTTTATTTAATCGAAAACATTTGTCGAAACTTTAAACGCGTTTTTCTCGAAACCGCAGTTTTTCTCAAGTTTAATGGTCACAGAATTAACACCGACTTATTTGTTTTCTAATACCATTGCCACAAGGTCTTGCTCTATACAGAAAAATTGGTTAGATAGATAGAGGGTGCCGGGTGTTTTGTTATTTTATATTTGATTATAAATGACATTCCATGTCATTGACATGTCTAGGACTAGGTTCTGTTGTGCCTTGTTAGGTTAGGTTAGGGCGTGTTGAGGGCAACTTAAACTTAGTAAACAAATAGCAATAAATAATTTTATTTCCAGTTATTTAAACAAGACTATTAAGTATTTTGTAAACTAATGTATATATAAATAACTTAAGTACTAAATTTCTACAAGTTTGCACAACAAACGTACAGCTTTGAGCTTAAACTAGAGATGGGCGGGCAACGCACTTTATGGAATGCATAAAAAAATATTTTCAAAATGTGGCTTGTAAATTGGGGAGGACAAAAAGTTGCTTAAATAGTGTAGAGAGTAGAGTTAAAGATCTAAGAATGTAAACCGGAAGTCAAAACCATTTCCATTTCATGCTCGCTTTACAGTTTATCCTCAACTTACTAGTTACAGCCAAAGCAAATATTTGTATATTTTATTTTTTTTTATTAATCATCTATATACTAAATTTGTTATTGTGTCTAACCCAACCTCACCAGATTCTTTAGCGCGGCAACAAAAACTTTGTTGTGCTCAGATTCTAAGTGTTAAAATTGTTGTCGGAGATTGTCGATCTAAAGCTGAGCTATTTATTAAACTAATAAAGAAAAATGTATTTAGTACATTTTGGCTCAGGTAACACTTTTGCTTGTACTGTTGACGCAGTTACTCAGAGCAGCAAGTGTGGTGTGGCTATTAATGATTTGTTGAAAATATTTTTTGAGGTTTTTTCAATTATTTATATTTATATGCCAAGCCCATGTCAGCCCAGTTCGTAAAATGTATTTAATTGGATTATAAAGTTCAACAAATTTGTCAAACCTAATCTCAAAAAAAAAAAAAAATCAATGCTGAAACGCAATTGAGCTAATCAGCTCAAATATTACAACAAAATTATAATAATATTAAACTTATTATTTTTTTTAAGCTGAACTCAGCTGATTGCTGACTTGGGCGGGTTAACTACTTTTAGTTTCATTTTACTTTTGCAGACTGCAATTAAATGTCAACATTTTGCAAGTTATGCAAAATAACAGCTATATGGTTATGTGTTTGTCTCTTGGCCATATATGTGCATATTTGAGTTTTGATCTGTCTTTTGGATTTCGTAAATTTGCCACTGTAAACACGTATCAACACCACCGGCCACAATGCTCAACGTATGATGACGATGTGAATGATGACGCTGAGTTTTCCCCAGCACAGTTGATTGAGATTAACCTACATGGCATTTTGCCCAAAGGTCAGGTCAATGTTAAGGTGAAAGAGATTGTGTGAGTCAACGAAAATGTGAAAACTAATATTATTCAATCACAACTAATGCATTTTCAACACGTAAATTAAACATTAAATTGTTATATTCTAAGAAAGCGGTAGGAGTTAACTAAGCTTTGGTGGAGTGTGTGATTTTTAAATTTTAAAGTTAACAAAATATGGGTGTGTATGTCATAATGACTTGAGAAACGTTCAAGGTATAACAGTCAGTAGAGTAAATACGGATATTGGATTGTTTAATGTTTGTCGCAGTTTGATATTAAGAATAAAGAATGGAGCGTTTTTATACACAGAACCAAAGGTGCACAGAGTATATTAAGTTTGTGCAAAAGTATGTAACAGGGAGAAGAAATCAGATTTCGACCACCATCAACAGCCGAGTCGATATAGTCATGCCAGTCAACCTGTCCGTCCGTATGAACAAACAGATCTCAGAGATGGTAAGAGTTTATAGTTTGACATGTATGGAACATTTACTTCTTATACTTGCAGGCAGATCAAGTTTGTTTTCAATTTTCGCCTAGCCCCCTCCTGCCCCCGCAATTGAGAAAAAACGTCATATCTCCCACAGTTTTGTAGATATAAGGTTTGTACCTTCTAAAGATATTTAGTAATCAAGATTATTGATCGATTTGCTGAAGAAATCATAAAAATCGGATGAAAAATACTCAAGTTATAACCAAAAGTCAGTTACAGTAATGGCGCCATCTATTTGTCAGTTTTGAAAATCGAGTAGTGGCGCCATCTATTGGTCAAATTATGACCAAAAGAAAGTTCGCTGTCGCAGCGCAGCAGCAGCGCTGCTTCTGCAGGGTATAGAGCGTATTATAGTTCGGCTAGACCGACTTTGTTTTTTAAATTGAAACCGAAATAAGCATTATTTATAACTCTTGACAGCTTGACAGGACATGGTAGCTACGTATGTCATGTCAAAAATATTAAAAAATCTATCGTAGTAGCGAGTATTTTGCTGGTAGATCAATTCCTAGCTTAAGTGCAACCCCAACCATCTGTATCAGATGACTAATTTTTAATAGAAGAGGGCTCAAAAACTCCAAACTGTGGATCTTAAAAAAAAATGGTAAACAAAATTGAAACAGTATTATCTTTCCATACTTTATACAGTTTGTGCCTAAACTTGCAAGTCACTGGGGCACAATTTACCTAGAATATCTTAATCACACATTTTCCAAATGATTCATTGCCGAAAAAAGACTTAACATATAGTTAGGATAGCTCTAATTTTGATTAGGAAGAAGGTTTATCCAGAGGATTTCCAGAGCATTTAAAAAATAACACTAGTTTACAAAAATTTCAAAAAAAATGAAACCCCCATTTAATATAACTGAAAGTTTATTATATTTGGAATGGTGATAAAAATCGATTTCCAAAATATTTTTTGATTCTATTTTGTAAATTTTGTTTTTTTTTTTTTTTGAAAGCTCTTATCACGCGCAAACAATTTTTTAGTCGTTCGTGAGTTATCCCGCAAACATGGAGCAAAATAAAGAGAAAATACGGCATATTTTACAGTACTACTACGATAAAGGCAAAAATGCATCTCATGCTGCCAATAAAATTTGTGCAGTTTATGGACCCGATACAGTTTCCATTTCCACCGCACAACGATGGTTTCAACGTTTTCGTTCTGGTGCAGAGGTGATCGAAGATGCGCCACGGTCCGGAAGGCCTGTCGTCGAAAATTGCGATAAAATCGCTGAATTGATCGAAAGAGACCGGCATAGTAGCAGCCGTAGCATCGGCCAAGAGCTGGGCATGAGTCATCAAACCGTTATAAACCATTTGAAGAAGCTTGGATTCAAAAAGAAGCTCGATGTATGGGTGCCACACGACTTGACGCAAAAAAACATTTTTGCCCGTATGGATGCATGCGAATCGCTTCTGAATCGCAACAAAATCGACCCGTTTTTGAAGCGGATGGTGACTGGCGATGAAAAGTGGGTCACTTACGACAACGTGAAGCGCAAACGGTCGTGGTCGAAAAGCGGTGAAGCTGCCCAGACGGTGGCCAAGCCTGGATTGACGGCCAGGAAGGTTCTTCTGTGTGTTTGGTGGGATTGGCAGGGAATCATCCACTATGAGCTGCTCCCCTATGGCCAAACGCTCAATTCGGACCTGTACTGCCAACAACTGGACCGCTTGAATGCAGCACTCATGCAGAAGAGGCCATCTTTGATCAACAGAGGCCGAATTGTCTTCCATCAGGACAACGCCAGGCCACACACATCTTTGGTGACGCGCCAGAAGCTCCGGGAGCTCGGATGGGAGGTTCTTTTGCATCCACCGTATAGTCCGGATCTCGCACCAAGTGATTACCACCTATTTCTGTCCATGGCGAACGAGCTTGGTAGTCGGAAGTTGGCCACAAGAGAGTCCTGTGAAAATTGGCTCTCCGAGTTTTTGCCAATAGGGAAGCGAGCTTCTATAAGAGGGCATTATGAAGTTGGCATCTCGTTGGGAACTCGTCATCGAACAAAACGGCGCATATTTGACTTAAATCGCATTATTATAACCAATTTTATGAACAATTGAAAATTCAAATAAAAATACCGCAAGACTTTTTGATTTTGCTTATAATCGCGTAGATCATTGTTTTAAAATCGGTTAAGTAGTTTGTTTTCAACGACGAAATATATTTCCAAAGAAATCAATCTTATGCTCGAGAATGCAAGAAATTTAATTTTTAAACGCCTAGAAAAAAAAAAAAAATCCAAAAAATATTTTTATTTTTTCTACTTAAGAATCATACTTTACGAAGACAATAAGGTATTGGCGAGGAAAATCGTGTTTTAAGTACCGTAGATGAATCAAATTGAGTAGAGGAACCCACAGTCAAATTTGAGTATTTTATGTGTTCACAAAAATAAACTTGTATTATTATTTATTTTTTTTTTTATTTTTGAGATCACCATTCCAACCCAAACTAAAAAATTTTTTTAGTAGAAATGGGTCTTTTGGCTGTAAACTAGTGTAATGAGTTGTTAAAGTAGTATCATGATCAGGAGGCAAACCCCTAAAAATCGGCACGGGTTCACTCCGGGTTCGAACCCGCAGAACTTCTTGATTCGGGTTCACCCAGCGGGCTCCAGGTCGATGAAACTAGGTTCGGATCGAACCTCGCTAATTGAGAAAAGATTTACACAAATTGTAACAAAATTAGTTCCGACTTCTTTTATGTGTCGGATAAGTTAATAAACTTTGCTATTTGTAGATTAATATGTAGAAGATGAGAATTCAGCCTTTCATCATTTTAATCATGTATTGAAGTTTAGAGGCTTGATAATATCATATTCGAGCTTCTATCATTTGTCGTTTTAGCAAGCTCCAGGTCAATAAATCATGGAGCAATGAGTATTAGAGATAAAATATACACTGCCTCAAAAATTTTCCGCAAAGATTCGGAAAATCGAACACATTAAATAGTATATTGGGGAGAAGCATTAATACTTTATCGGCGCGGGCAGAAATTTAAGTAGTTATAATTTTTTTGAAAATTTTCTATCTATTCGATCTGATTAGATATGAGGTTCGATTCGAGTTTCGAACCTAAGGTTTTGGTTCTAACCTGAATTCTTTAAACGATTTTTGGCCCTATTTTCTTATAATTTTACCAAAAACCTGCTCGGCCTTAGTTATGTTAAACTTTTGTTAAACTATTTGATTTATCTATCAAAAGCTATTGAACATAGTCGAATGGAACACAATTATTAATGCTATCAATCATATTTTCCATTTTAAAAGACTCAGGTCAAAGACACTTCATATATAGATACCGCATCTCATACAAATCTTTTTTTTGTGGGATCCAATGTCAGCCTCAAGAAAAATCGTTTTTTTGCGTCACATTTGTCATCTATAATATCTTTAAACTTTTGCCTCAGTCGTATAGCTAATTTAGAAAACGTATAGCTAAATTTTTTAGTATATGTTTCCTCGTACAGGCAGCGAGAAGCACAAATTTGCATCCAATGTCAGCTCCCAAAAACAATCGTTTTTTGTTTCACATGCGTCATCTATAATATCAATAAATCTTTGCTCAGGTTCTTCTAGTTGTACATTGATTTTAAAAACTAGTACTGCCAAGTTAGAACTTCAGATTTACCTTGTTTCTCTTCTCATTGTTACAATTTCTCAGCTCGGCTCAGGCTCGAAAGTAATAAGATTTAGAAGGTCCAGTTCGATGGGTGGAATTAGTTCCGGACTAGCTTACTTTAGGGCTCTATATTCTTTGCCTTTGATAGTGCAAACAAATGGAAGCTTTTGAAAGGGTTTGGCTTGTTTTTGTTTACTTAAGACATATTTAAATAAGCAATTACGATTAGCAATTTGTGTAAGCCAAAAACTCCATTAATCTATCAGAGATTTTTTTTTATTGTTTCTAAATAGAATTTTTAAAATTTTGTAACCTAACTTCAGATATGCAAGCCGGCCTGAACCCGTTGTCTTTCCAAACCGAACCGGTTCAAGTAAATTTTATTATCGTTTTTACAATACAAATACAATATTTTATTCATTATACAACAAATATTAGCTTTAGGAATGCTGAGACCTACTTTTTTCATCTTGCCGTTATGCGGTCCGACCTAATTTACATATTAATTTCAAGCTTAAATTTAATATTTGTTTTAAACTGATTTCATTCCGGTTTAAAAAGTAGAGCCCATAACCTTTTATAATATTTGATATTAGAACGTTTCGAGATATATTTAGCATGGTTGTAAAATCCTGGAATTTTGAAAAATTTTTGATAATTAGGTTTAAAACTCCAAGAAGCCCAAGGTGCGGAAAGCGGTATTTTAGGCAGATGTGGACCAGGAATTGTCGGGCAATGTATGTGGAGAATAGATGCATGAGGTTGACCACCAGTCTTCTATGTGGTATTGAGAGTGTCCTATGGTTATGAGCAAACATAACTTATATGAATTCCACGATTTTAATCAGAGGAATCTTGCGGGTGACAAAACGAAACATATTGAGCTAAGTATTTGGCTTTTTTTCTACTTGCATTAAAGCAAAGTAGAGCAAAAGTGCCCAACACAAATAATGAGCCATTATCTGTCACTACAACAACCACAAGAAATAGAAAGAGAAACCCGATTATTGAGTGTTTGTTTGTGCTCGTGGCTGTCTGATGCACACGCAAGTGAAGAGAGATAACATACGGAGTTACAGTTGCAATATATTTTGGTTTGTGATATGCGAGACGACGAATGCGCGGCGTGCGCATAGGCTGTGGTCACCCCTGATCTATATTAGATTTACAGCATTCTACAGCAATCACTTCTGAAAAGTAAAACGAATTGATAGTTTCTCTAGAAGCTTTGAGAAATATTAATCAGCTTTGAAAGCTGGAGCTTAATGCAAATTAGTTTCAAGTACCAAATGAGAAGCAGACAATTTAAAAACATAAAATCCCCGCGCCCCCGGGCACACACATGTTTTTGCACTCAAAAATTTCATATTTTCTCTTCAAGCTTTAAACTCCGTTAACTATCTTTACAGCATCTTCAAATTATGCAACATCATTTAGTGTTTCTTTTTTGACTTAACTTCATTTCCCAATATTCCAATCAGTTTCACTTTCAAACACTTACCGCAGACAACGATTTAGCAAAATTTCCATGTTGTCTACACTTTTAGCCACTTAACTCACAAATTGTCCATCCATCCATCCAACTAAGCATCTAACCATCCAACCATCCGCCCACCAATTGGCCGTAGACACAGAAGTTGTCTTAATTAACCGCAAAATGCAAAAAAAAAGACAAAAAAAAAAAACAATTTAAGCGCCATAGACGTCACACAAAAAGGTAACAAAGTGTTCGCTTTGTTGTTGTTGTTGTTGTCTTTTCTTAGCCGTTAAATTGAAATATTGACACAAGTTTTTTGTGATTCACAGCAAAGTTGTGGCTGGCCCGCGGCTTATTATACGTACATACTTTTTACATAATAAGCTGGGCCCCCCCTCTGAGACTTAATAGCAAAATTGATTTGCTTTATTGATAAGCGCAAATTTCTTTCATATGCGAGAAATCCATCAATCGAGGCCCGCCGGGGGTGACAACGTACGCAAACCTGACTTAGGTCAGGATTGAATTTGCTTAGCATGTTTGACACGCTTCGCTGACGGCGCGCCGACTGCGACCTTGCCGATGTCAATTCTATGACAGGTTACAAGAGGACCTACCTCAAGCCCCACTTGAGTCTGTGTGCCACACAAAATAGGGATTTATGTCGCTTGTTTGGTCAAAATTCTCCAGCGTAATTAGAGCATTTAACAATGGGAGAGCGAAAGAGAGACAGAGCTGAAATATGGTTAATAAACGTATAAATTACAACACTCGACGCAAAAAAAAAAAAACTGTTGCTGCGGCTGACTATTGGAAAAATGTTTGCCAATATTTTTAATGGAGTGGCCACGCTTCAGCGATTGGCTCTGGCAGTAAGTGGTGAGACAGCGAGACTTCATGACGAAGACGATGACGATGACAGAGAAGTTGTTGATGTCTTAGAAGAGCGGAGCGGAGTAGGGGCTTATAATTGCACTAGAAGCACAGAATGTTTAAGGTAATTGTTAGAGCGCTGCTGGGCTTTTTGTATATTAAAGTTATGGTTAAAAATGACAGATTTATTAGTATCTTCGAATTTATGTGTGGTCGTATATTATGCTTAGTAATGATTACTATGAAATAAGTACAGAAAAATTTATTGAATCAATTCGGTTCAAGCACGAAATACCGACATTTCATTTACTGAGAACCGCACCAAGCGTGAAAAATGGTTGAACCTGAGACTATAACAACTACCCAAGTTAGTTAGGATATTAGCAAATGCCAACTGCTTACATTCTTAAGTATGATTTTGACACCATGTCTTGCTTTTGCCTGATAGTCGAGTGAGCTGAGGCGGCGTCCTCCTTGGGTTCAGTCTTTTAGAGGTCACAAGTTTAAGTCCATATTTACATCCATAGCTACATCTCTATCAATAAGATAATGTTGCTGTCACCGTCTGTTGACAATTCCAAAGAAGAGAAGAAAAGCTAATTACTTCTAATTTCAAGAACCGAGAGATACTAAAACCTTGACTATACCACTTTTCCTTCCACGCTTGTCACCAGATAGTAGATCTTTCATCAAAAAGTCGGCACTCCCGTCCTTCAGTTGTGATTAAAATTTACCTTTAAAACACCTCTCCCGATATCGTTGAGCATCATGGATGTATGACGCTAAAGTCCTCCAATTTCCCCCCTTAAGAATACCAATAAGATCTTCCTCTAAGATTGATGTACACTGTAAGTGCAGGAATCGTATCTCCTTTAAAATGGGGCAATTCCCTTAAGAATGCATTATCAGCTGTGCTCCGGCTTTCACTTACTTTTGCGATTTGCGATTTCAACAAATTCGTACGAATTCAATTATAAGTGCTCCCAAATTCGCAACTTTTTGTTATCGATTCTGTTTCATTCCCAATCTTCTGCAACACTTCTCCCTGGAACAAATAGCTTTCATAATTAACGTGTTTTGTCCCACCCCAACCAAATTTTTTTTTTTTAACAAACAATAATACTAATTTAACTCCTTTTTTATTCTACTTATTTGATATGTGTTAGCAGTTTTAATATAAAAATTTTAATAATAATATTTTTTTTTTTTTTTTATATTGGGTAGGTCATTATTTTTTTTTTTTTTTATTTTATGTTTGGTTATTTCCCTCAAGCCTTGTTCACAAAATTTAAGTCCGAATGCTTGGGGTGGAAAAGATCACAAATGAAATTTCCGCTTTTTCACCGCCAAAATTAAAGACATTTTTTTCGTCATGGAAAAATAATTCAAAACAACTTTTTTCGCTCTTGTGTTTCTGCCATGTTTTATATATTTAGTTTTCCAAATCACTTTTGCTAAATGCACTCCAGCTGGTCGATGCAGGTAGAAGCAGAGGAAGTTAGATGGTGCATGCTGCGTCTGCTGCTCAAAGCATAATATACCATAGTCTCCACAAATTATTAGCAACATTATCTGTTATGTAACATTCAACCTCGCACCTCCGTACATGCAAAAAGTTCAAGAGGCAAAGTTGACATCTACTTTTTCTTCCCTCAATTTTTACGAAACTTGATGTCCGTATGGGGCTTTAGGACAAAAAAATGTTTAAGATAAGAATTTAATTTAAATTGTATAAGAGTGTCCAAAAAAGCAATCCAAAATAGTCACAGAATATTACAAAAAAGGTTCATAGAAAGGCAGCTCTTATCTCCAGGGACATTTCCCATTTCCTTTTCAATTCACGGACTCATACGTCGTTGGTTTTATGTCGGCCAAATTTAGCAATTTGCGAATTTCGAAGCAACTACCTTTGCGATTTAACTACGAAATCGTAAAATTTTTGCGAAAGCGAAAATGGGAGCATGGCTGTATATCTTCTTTTTCGCGTAGGTTGCATTGGCCGAATAATTCTTCGACTCCAGTTCTGTACGGTTTAAAGTTAAGATTTAGTCTCTTCGTTCTGACTTTGAATATGTGGCTTATATGGTAGACATCTAGCATGTCCACAAAGTAGTTTTTCTGCGCCAGGTTATGAGACAGTTTCTTATAGATTATCTTTCCATCAGATTGAGACGCTTTTTGAATAAACTGCGCCCTTTCATTTTTCCAGGTTCTACTTAGTACTGGATCAAACGATTTACACCATGAAATTTAGTCCTACGCCACATGCATTTGCGATGGAGATCCAGTTCTCAAAAAACTCTGATGTCATTATGATATGTGAAAAAATATCGATTTGAAATTTTTAACATATCAATTTGATATATTTTCATATCGGTGTAAAATTGATTTGAAAAATATCTAAATATAAAATTTGTTTCGTGAATAACTTTGGTGTTTTTGCTTAGATTTCAATGTGCGTTTCAGAATAGATAGCTAGATAGATATGGCCAAAGATAAAATATGCTAAGCCACGATGTTGTGACTTTAAAATTGTAGCTCTGACAGTTTTTTGCGGTTTAAGGGGGGAGGGGGGTATATTTTGCAAATCTGAAACAAACTCGATCAGGGTACGGTATCCACCAATATTTAAAATATTATTATATTATTATATTATATATTTAAAAATATATTTTTCATTAGGTAATCGCCATCAAACGCTTCGATGCATTGAACAATCGATATTTTTCTTACTTACTGATGGAATTTAGTCCCTACAATTGAGTTCTTTGGAAAAGCATATCCAACTCGTCTTTACTTATCGAGTTTAAAAAATTATCCGTTTTGCTTTCAATAACCTTTTCGACCTTGTTTAATACTAACATTAAATAAGATTTAGCTACCTTTTTCTTCTTCTGATAGCAGGTTTGATTCCAGGTAGCGGTAGTACAATCAAGACGTTAGCTTATTCCAACTTTGGGTCCTTAGCAACATTTAAAATTTCTGTGTTCTTTGCTTTAACGGAGAAGGAATCATTTCCAACCCTATAAATTATACATATTCTTGATCACCATTGACAGCCTAGTGGATATAGCCATGTCATTTAATTTTTTCTTTCTTGTCAATTATTTTATTGGTCCGAAATATATCTTAAACATATTTTTCGAGACCAGTTGGGCACGCACTTGCTATCGACCAAATAATGTGCTGCGATTTTGCTTTGTATGGTAAATCGGTTGGTAACTCAATAGTTAAACCTATTTGAAAAGAACCGAACCGAACCATTTTATTTTTCGGTTTTTGGTTCGGTTCAGCACTTTTAAAACACACCGGTTCGTTTTACGGTTCAGTTCACGAGCGCAAAAAGCGGTTGGAATGTATATCCAATTTTATATTTATAAATCGATTCCCTAACATATGTTTTAAGATAGCTTTGTCTTAACTACGGTTCGCAGATCAACACTCTACAAAGGAGACCACTGATAGACCGAATTGATCCTAAGCAATACCGAGTTGATATAGCAGCGACTTGTGCGCCTGAGTGGGATCCTCCTCGCCCTGAATGGTGTTCAAAATGGAGATGAAATTGGACTTATCCGGCCTCTTGCATACCATCCTATTCAGCGCAACAGGCAAATATTGCTAAGGTTGCTTTAACACTGTTTTGATACATTAGACAAGATAATCCAGCAGGCCTGCATTTCACTAAAATTGAAAACATAACAAAAAGAAGAACTACTAGAATAACATGAGTGAATGAAGCCTTACATCCGAGTCGTTGGTCAGGGGAGTGCAGCCAGTCTTGTAAAAGTGGAAGTGTGCGGGGGAACTTAGTTACAAATCAGCCGGCCAATTTATTTATGTTCCGTCTTTGGCAGCCTTTTGCATTCCACAAAAGAAATATCTAGCTAGTAGGATAATTCGAAAAACCTCTGAAGAAGGCTTGAGCTGCCAATCGTTTCAGAACAAGTGATTCCGTACATCTCCTGCAATTGAGTCATTCTTATATAAACCGAACGGACTCACCATTTTTGATTTCAATAAAAAAAAGTACAAATTTTGGCTTCAAAATGCAAAAATAAACATACAAAAATGGAAAAAATAATTTCAGATTTTTGTTATTGAAATCAAAAAATCGTACCCACCGACCTCTTCAAATTATTCTGTCGCGCTTGTACACCAATCTTAAATCCAATTCTACACAGGGGCACGGTTATAAAAGTGTAAGCTATATGAACAAATCTAACGTATCCTAATTCATGTATTTGAGACATTGTGAAATAATGCAAATTTTGTTTTGGAGGCATCATTGGACCATACTTCTTTGGAAATAAGGCTGGTCAATTATATTGCCTTCCTTCCCTGAGGAAGGACCCTGAGGAAGGCAATATAATTGCCGAAACGCGTAGGAGAAAACCTAAGCCAAAAAGTGTTTTAATAAAGCCCCCCCAAAAAACGGAGAACGAATTTTACACAAAATGCTCCGCTCAGCTAAGCTGTTGGTGTGCGGGCTCGCTTTGTGCTCTGTGCATTTGATATTCCAAAGCAGATATGCTACTCTTCGCTCCGCTGTCTGTGTGCGGTGGGCCTTAGGGAAGACGGCCGAATAAAAACCCCAATCTACACCACAGATACGGCGTCCTTTTAGCAAAGTTCAGTCTGTCCAAATTTGATGATATTAGTGTGGATAAAATGGGGTTTCAACAGGACTGCGCCACAAACCAAGCTGTTTACGCTTCGATTCAATTTCTTTTTGAGACTTATTCTAATCATGTACTCTGTCGTTTCTACAACCGGCTAGCTGTAAAGTCAATAGCCATGTAAAAGCTTCTGTAACTGTTGACCTTCCGATTCCGCGTTGAACGGTAGGTCGATGTTAGGAGAACAAGAGAGACTTGGATCTGATCTTTTAAACTGTTGCAATCCTAAAAATTTGTTTGGTTTTTAATTGATTTTTTTTTAGGATCGAACAAACAACAAGGACAGTTGCAGAACAGAACTAGATATTGTGAAAATTGTGTAAACTTTTACATGAATTTCAATTTAACAACGTAATATGGAAAGAACAAGAATGTTTACGGTTACTAGATTAGGTTAAAGGAAAATCTGAATTGTTAAAGCAGTTCGTCGTTTCTTCTTAACACGAAAACCGTCTCGGAGCTCTGAATATCGCTGACAGACTTAATTAAGTTGCAAAATAACGCACAAGAATTGTTCTTCTAATTAAATGTGAAATAAGCCTAGTCGAAGCTTTAAGGATTAAAGGATCTCAGCGTTATAAAACATAATTCTATATGCGATTGGATATATTGTTATTTAATTATTTGCCAGTCTGCCAAATTTATCAAGTTCGTTGCCTAAGTCTTTCGATTTTCTTTTTCCATATTACTTTTTGTTTGCACTTTCTGCACAATTCATGTGCGAATTGCATAATTTTTAATTTCACAAAACTCAACTATAATTATTATATTAGGCAAAAACATACATCTATTAGATTTTGAAGTTTAATGTTGAATTACTTAATGCCATTTAAATTGCTTACACACTAAGGTTGCTGTTGTTGTTGCTGTTGTTGTTTGTTTGAAGAACGATTTGTTGCGCTTGGTCTGAGCTCTCTGCTCTCTACGCCTTAATTGAGCTGAACAAAACGATTTACATTGCTCAGTTATGATACATACGTGAGCACTCTTCAAAGAAAGTGTGGATGCCCTCAAGCGTGAACGCTGGCGCGAAATTTACAAGTCAGCCATTTATGCAGAGTTAAGGGTAAGACCTCTAATGATTACCTAGGCCATGTGTAAAGCTACAATTAGAGTTAAATGGTGGCCAGCGAAAACTTCCGGGCCGTCTCAATGTCAACAGTTCGAGAGATGAACGAACTTTTCATTAAAGTTTCCAAAAAAAAAAAAGATTCAGTTTCAATAATTTCATACAATTTGCCAATCAACGCGTTCCCAACGATGCCAATTATGAAATGCCCAACCCATATGCAGGCCCTTTTCTTCCTTTGGCATTGGCTTATGAAGCCATTCAAGTTCCCTTTGCTCTGTAATCAGCTAAAAGGAAGCGCCGTTTGCTGACGAGACAAAAAATTGATATTTTATATGCCCCAAAAAAAAAAAATCATTATAATAATAAGCTGAACAAAATTAAGCAAAAATTTATTAAAAATGCATAAAAACGAGACGAGGCACCAAACTGGATTTGGTAACAGCTGGAGCCTGCACGCCTGCATTATAAATTGCAAGAGAAAGAAAAGTGGCGCGTGACCTTCGCACTACTGAAAAAACGGCACCGAAGCTGATGCTGTGTGAAATTGCAACGCCAGCAGCCAAAAGCCAACAAGTGCAGATTCAGACAATGACACAGCAACAACAACAACAACAACGACAACAACCATAACAAGAGCTCAGCTCAAGCGGCTACTGTTCGTTAAGAGGAAGCCACAATAATAATGAATACAAATGTGAATGTGAGCAAACAGAAAGCAGCAACGTTTTTATACACTTGACTTAAGATAAACAAATAAATAGGAAATTATTATTATTAACAAAAGAAAATAATTGATAATATGAATAAAAACGAAAGAATGCAAATATTTGTTCAATTTGCATTTGAAGTTTGAGAGTAAATGCTGAATGACTTGAACATTTGCTCGAAGATTATTCATGTAATGCGCCCATTGAGACCAATTGAAGTTAAAAACCAAATCAAATTGTTGTTAATTTCAAATTAATTAAGCAAAATAATAAATAAAAACTTTACCAAAAAGTTGTTACAGTTTCTTAGTGTATTAACATTCAATAACCACCCAGTTTGGTTTAAACTCGAATTCTAAACTGTCAATTCAATGCCATTTATTTTTTTAAAATGAGACCAAACCAAGCATTGAAAGGCGCAAAGCCACAAAGAACCCAAAGACAGTTAAATTTGCAGTTGTACTAAGATATTTTACTTGATTAGTTTCGAAAGAGCTTTGGCCTTCCATTTGTCCAGTTTCTCACTTTTAAAATTATCTAGTTGAAATTTTACTTATTTTCATCTTAAATTTTTCATCCGGTTTAGGACTATCTAGGATCATAAGAAGAATAAATCTGAAAATTAGTTTAATTGAGAAGTAAACAGAATAAAATAAGGTTTTTTCGCCTAAATGAATGTGAGAACCAACACATTTTCTGTACCTAAATCGGCCTTACTCAGAGTCGTCGCACAGAAATATATTTCGATTTTAAATCTCTCTTGTTTTTTTTAGGAGACTTAGCATAATTCACCTCTTAAAATAATTTTGATAGAAAAATTTATTTCAAAAATAAAATTTGATGGCAAAATTTATTTTAAATGTAATAAAAAACCACCTCAACGGGAAATAATCATTTTTCTGAATCAGACTATGCTTGCTTCAAATGAATTCAATATTTAAAGTTTGCGTTTCAACAATTGTTCCCGCATAAAAACCAAACGAATGCTGCCGTATCAATTAAAACCAACGTTGACCAGATAAATATTTGGACACAAACCTATAACTAGATTTTCAAATAAGAAAATGAAAATCTCATCCAACCGAGGCCAACAATTTCTAGAGATTTCCAGGAAACCCCAAACATAAAAAGATTATGAATTACCAGCAGGTTCGGATTTAGCCCAAGGTGGCTGATCTTTTTTTATCATGCGCAATTGGGTTGGTCAGAAATAAAATTCGAGAAAATTTAATGACATACGTTAGAATTCTATTTTTACCGCAATCACCCAGAGAAATCTAGCACGAATCGGCTTCGGAATTTATATTTTTGGAAACATGTACGCCATAAAAAATGGGTTAAAGAGGGATCTTTATTTTGTGTAGTAACTAAAGTCCAGAAATATGACACATGGAGAAGCTGAATCGAATTTGACCGACCACAAATATTAAATGTATATACTTATTCTTATGATTTAGTCCCCCTAGTTCTAGTTCCCAGTCACATACTGTCTATCCGTCCCCCCGTATGTTTAAAGAAAACAGCTAAATCTCAGAGATGGTAAGAGATAGAGGTTTGACATGTATGCGACAAAATGCTTTTTAAAATACTTGCGGTCAGATCAAGTTTATTTTCAATATTTGCCAACGCCCCCTCCAGACCCAGCAATTTTGCAAAAACGTCGAAATCTTCCACAGTATTTGTTAGATAGATGATTCGAACCATCTTTAGAGATAGTTAGATCATTAGCAATTTATCGATTTGCCAGTAAAATTGATAAAGATCGCGCCGTTCTCCAGTTATAAGCAAACAAGTTGAATTTTTCTTCACCCCCCCCCGCCAACCCCTACCCACCCGTTGGGTTCGAAAACCAACGCCGCACAATGATCGACAGTAGAGAAATAAAGCCAGAGAGAAACTTAGAGTTATCACCGACAGCAGCAGCACTGCATTCAGCTCCTACTCTAGGTACACCTAGAATTAATGCTTTAAAAATACGTATTGGGCTTGACACCAGACTCTCCCCAGCCTGTCAAATTTTACACGTAAAAGAGTAAGGACTTTTAGGCTAATACTCGAAAAAAATTTTTGGAACACACCCTGAATATGGGGAATTACAAAATATTTGTCGTAAAACGAATCGATTAAACTCTGTTTTGAAATTTAAAAGGTTTAAAATGTTTAAATAACAAACACTTAGCCCTAAGTCTACACATATGACAACTAAAAGTGCGAAAACTATATAGTTATTTCAATGGCTTTTCGTCCTCTCATCAGCAGATGTTTCTTTTCTTTACTTTTCTTTGTCAAAATCATGTTTATAAAATATTGTTTTAAATTTCATTGAATGTTTTTTTTTCAACAATTTCTTAAAAATTTTGGATCACGATATGCAATTTTTTCTATCTTTCAAGGACAGAGTAGCAATAATATGTTTAGTTGAAAATTTCTATTGAACCAACCTGTGGAGTCGTTTAAAAGTTCCTCAACGGTCAATTTGAAAGATACATTCTAACTCTACCTCATATCCCCAGCTACGACAACTTACCATAAGATCATTGCTTCAGTGCCCTTTTAGGATTCATAGGATAGTGAGTCTAATGATTCTCTTTAGAAAGTGAATATGGGAAGTTCGTTTTCAAGGGAAAACTAGCCAGAGAGATCGGTAGATGCAATGTCCCATTTCCGTAATACTTGTGCTAGAATTTCCTGTTCTGTTACCGCTTTTGTAGGAGGCACCGCTGATCCGTTCCTTGCGCCTTCGCTACCTCGTTGCAGTAATTGTCAGGGACTTAAATCACCATTTCGGTTCGGAACATGGTTTTTAAAGCTCAACTAACAGCGATTTTGCTTCAGGGTGAAAATATTATTATACTCCGTACCAAAGGTACACAGCTATATAATGGGGAAAAGGAATCATTTCCGACCCTATAAAATATATATATATTCTAGATCATCAGAAACAACCGAATCGATATAGCCATGTTCGTTTGTCCCTCTTTCTGTCTGTTCGTATGAACGCACTAATCTCAGAGATGGTAAGAGATAGAGGTTTGACATGCTTCGTGTACTTGCAGGCAGATGAAGTTTATTTTAAATTTTTGCCAATTTGGAAAAACCCTTTTATCCCAGACTGTTTGGTAGATAGATGGTTTGTAGAAATATTTAAGTATCAAGATTAATTATCGATTTGCCGACAAAATGATAAGGATTGATTAGAACTATAATCAAGTTATGATCAAAAGAGAGGTTCGCAGTAGTGGCGCCTTCGATTGGTCAGTTTTGAAATGGTGTGGCGGTCGCAGTTCATCCAGCTCCAATCGAAGATTTATATCACCTCTAACTCAAACACACAAAGGGAGGGTGAAGAGGAATGAGGGGGATGAGAAAGAGTGGAGAGCGCAGGAAGAGGGAGGGAATTCAAGAATGGCTGCCATGAGGTCAATTTCTTTTGATACAGGGTGGGGCAACATAACTCCCTTATCTGAAATGAGCATCATTCCGCTCAACGATAACCTGGAGGGCTGGGCGTGGTCTCATTCGAAAGGTGGGGTCTTAAAGTTTTGTTACCTCCCAGTCAGGCGGTGGAGCAAAGTGGAAAGAGCATTTGCCGTAGAGGCCTATTTATCCAACGGGCGCTCAGTGATCGCAACGCAACAGGCCTTCCGAAATGATTTTCATCTCGCGCCCTAGGCCCTTGTTCTAGACGGGAAAACAATTGTTGGTTGGGTCAACAGTTTTCGTGTACCCGGTCCATGTCCTTCAGATCATATCCTTCATCGCTTTACATCCATTTCTTCGAGAAATAAAGTCGCGTTCTAAAAGTTCCTGTGCTATGGCCAACTTGTACGGATGAAGATGAAGGTCATCGTGAAGAATTCGCCTTACAGTAAGCGCAGACAATCCAAGGGCCGTTGCATGCTTGGAGAATTGATTGTCTCACAGCCTCGACGTTTATTGGTGATCTGATTTAGTATAAGCTACAACTTTGCTTTGCATTGATGGGCCAAATTCAATACAGTTTTCAAGTTTAAAATGAAATTCTGTAAAAATGAGGATAAATTGGGATTCTTACTGGATTTTTTTGATCTGCAATATTTAAATGTTTTGTGGACTATAGTAAGAGCTAGATCTTCATCTCATAAGGCGCAAAATGCAACCGAAACGCTTAGGAGGATAATTAAAAATTAAAACTAAGTTCTATTTTGGATAAGTTTGGATAGATTTCAAGATATTGAGTTATTTAATCCAATCAGAAGCTAAAAACATTAAGGTGCAATTCAATTAAATCGGCAGCTAAACAGACAAAAACCGTATTTTCCTGCACAGGAAGAAATTTAGACTGTCAGTTTGTTAAAAAAGGGCAGAGGCACCTAAAATTGTGAATAACCTGTAACATCTCTACTTAAACTGTGTCTTCTTTGCTGCAGCTCTGGGACCGCAACATGAGGCATAGTTTCGGTTTATTTTTCTTAACACAATTTAGTTAATATTCCTAAAATAAATTTTTATCTTGTTTTCTCAACTAATTTTCGAAATAAAGTCATTGTAACCTTACTTTTTGTCTAAAGAAAAACAATTTTCGTTGGTTATCCTCCAACTCGGTGACTTCATCAAGATACCCTCTAATGGCAAGGCTGCAAACAAGGCGCAGCTTTTGAAATGTACACATAAAGCGATTGCAGTAGCGCAGCAAAAAAAAAATAAAAAAATAAAAATAACAACAACACTTGAGCAGGTGCAAGCAGGAAAGCAGATTTTGGCAAATGCCAACGAACGGCAAGCGGCAAGCGGCAGTGGCTTAGTGGCTCAGTTGGCCAAGCAACCTACTTACTTCTGAGCACGACTCTTAACTGGTGGCTGCGGCTGCGGCTGCAATTGCAATCGAAAGTGAAGCTGACCAGAGTTGGACTCAGGCGTGTCGTCGTCAGCTGTTAGAAAGCCCGGGCACGGGCATGGCTGGGAGCTGGCTGGTAATTGCAACACACAAATCGGGTTGCCATATGTGTGCTCTGGACTTTGACTGGTTTCTAATAGCTGCGGTTATTTGGGTCAATCATTTGTTTTGAAATGATTTCTGCGGTGTCTGACTGCAATTTCTTTCTTTACGCAAATGCTTGGTGCTAGTTTTTAATGTAAGATTGTGTCTCCACTTGCAGTTTTTTTATTACATAATATGCCAAAGAAGCAAGCGAACGACCGACCGACCGACCAGGTGACCAAACTGAAGCCAATAAGCAGAAAATGCTTAAAACGTGTTTAAGTTATTTTGTGAGTTTTCTCGGCATTTAGAGGCGAGACGAAGGTTTAAACTGTTGGGCAGACTTCTTAATGGATTGGGCGAGTTATTTCAACAGTTCCGCATCCTTTCACTAATTATGATATCCTTGAAGTTGCAAAAACGAGCTTAATTACCTTTTTGCTCATTAAGCGTAAAATAATTTGCTCTGCTTTAGGCAGCATCAGTTGAACTTGGCCCAAAGCAGTTGACAATATTGTGGGCAATTAAAATCCACAAGAGCTCAACAAAAAACACTACGAGTAAATGTCATTAATTGTGCTTTTTTTTTTGGTTTTGATTAAATGTTTTTTGCTCTTTTAACATTTCAGTTATGTCAGCGAGTCAATTAAAACAAATTTGCCCTCCAGTTGAGAGATGAGTTTCTGTTTCTGGCCGTTGACTCTTTGCTGGAAAAATACAAACAAACAACATAAAAACCAGATGAATGAAAGTCCAAGCATAACTTACATTAGTGGCAAGTTCGCTGCCTAAGTCATTCGTTTTCACGTTTGCATTTTCAATTAGTAAACAGCTTAAATTGTGTCGCGTAAGTAACGATTTGCATACTGAGAAGCTTCCTTAACTCACGTTGCATTTGATAAATTTAATTGTCTCTTTGAATTAATCAAGCTAATTAAATTGTTAAAAAAAACAAAACTAATTTATGGCACGAATTGTATTGTGGTTTTTGTACCGGACACACATTCTCCCCCTAAGCACTACATCCTTCTACAAATGATTTTAAAACTCACACTTTAACCCCAGGAAGCGTTGGTTAAAATTTAATGAGTTAACCTCAAGCTGAACTAATCCATTTTAATGTTTTTTATTTTATTCGTAGACTTGAATTATGGGCTTAGAGAAACATTATTTGAGATATGGACGCACCGCTCGAGAACAAATACTTGACTGGGTCAGCTGTGGGCGTGCTCAACGAAATCAGCAGCATCAGCATCACCTTCAGCCACAGCAGCAGCAGCAACAACAACAACCACAACAACAACAGCAGCAGCAGCCACAATCGCAGGGATCAACGACCAGGGGGCGACGATCACGTCCACATGTGAGACACAGAGGAACGCCGCTGTCCATGTTAATATCACATGGCGTTAAGATAAGCAATAGTAAGTAAAATATAATACCATGAACTGTTTGATCACTGATTGTCTACCAAATTTATATGCACAATTCTTAGGAAGAACTTCAGTTTTGTGAATTTATTCTAATTTATTGACTGGTTTCTATTTTGTGGTTAAATGATGCTCTTTATAAATATTAGTGGGCACCCTTTTTTATTATCAACCAACCGGGGAAAGGGTGGGCTTATAAAATATTTTTTTTTTTTTGGTTGCACTACTCTTATTTCGCCCATTGTGAAATGAAAAGCTAAGTCCTAATGCTCCATCATAAAAGCCAAGCAAATTTTGCTCTGGACATCTGTTCGATGCTTTTCCCCTCTATGAATTTATTCCTAATTTATTCTTTCATTATGTAAAATATGTTTTAACATTTAGTGTATTCACGTTTTTGCGTTTTCGTCGGCTTTTTTTCTTTTTTCGACGTTAATTGGTGGTTATAGATTTAATGGATTGCACCATGATTAATGCAGATCAACGCAAAATTATTGCCAGTTAATCTAATTTTTCTACCATGAACCGAATCTCAAATATTTTTGACTCCTCGAACCTGAACCCGAACCGGACCACTTTATAGAAAAATTCGGTTCGGTTCAACAAATTAAGTAGTTTTTTCAACGACACATACAATATAGAAAAATAGAAATTCCTTGTAATCTGACTATCATTCAAGAAGTTCAAGAAGAGAAGTCAGAAAACGAATATGGATCGATCATTAGAACTTTTAAAAGACAACTGCAGAGCATAAAAGGAATGCAACTATGAAAAATAATGTTGATGAAGGTTGCTCATGTGCTTCAAAAGCATTTCTTGATTTGGACGATGACCAAGTTAACTCAATAAATTCCCTGGAGGACTAAGTAATTACATTTTGTAGTGCTGCACATGCTCAACATTTAGTAGACAACGATTTTTTAGGGCAGTTTAGTTTGACATTAGTAGAGTTCGCACACTTCACCGTACTCGCATTATATGAAATCTTTGCTTAAAAAAAATTGAATTGAAATTGAACCCGGTTGAGTTACGAACGTTTATTAACTATTAAAGATTTTTTTAATTCAGACATTTGATGGTTTAAAATATCTTTTTATTGCTGCAGCCAAAAAAACTTCTTTAAAGCTACAGATTCACAATTACTAGCAAGTGATTTTTATTCCGCTTGCTATTCATTTTGAGCAACTGTTCTAAAATCTTTTGTTTCGATAAACGTTCTTCTAGTATTAGCTAAGTACCATTATTGGCTGCAGTGCTCTAAGACCCGAGAATTTCACCCCGATTTTTCAACAAAGCAGCACATTACAAAAAGAAATTCCCATTGAATCATCTTGTGAGAGAGAAAAAAGCAATAAACAAATATTAAATATCAAATCTGAATATCAAATCTGTAAATGATGTTATAGATTCCTTCAACTCTAGTCCAATACATCGACAAATGTTTTGTTTTTGGAAAGGTAAAAAAAAAAAAAAATATTGCGTTAACTTTACCTGACATTCCAGCAACTCAGGAATCAGTAAAAGGGCCTTTTCAACACTTTACAATCTAAGAAGAATGCTTATTAATTTAAACTAAGAGGTTCTCAAAAGTTGCTAGTGTCAGCTAATGAATTTGATAATAAAAATAATTGTTAAAAAATCGAATTATTCTTCTATGTTCAAGCGGACCGAGGTTCGAACCAAAACCTTGGGTTCAGCGGTTCCGAGGACCGGTCCACGAACCAAACCTTAGGCTTTACAACGGGCTCGAACACCCGGACCGAATCTTCTGTAAAATTTTAGAGGTTTGCAGCCTTGGTTTTTAACACAAAAATCGCCATTGTATACACTTTAAAACTGAATTCGATTAATTTCGAAATTCAAATCTTAAAAGGTGGCACCACTGAAACACAAGCGATTTGGTGCGTGCCAGTGAATGACAAATTTAACTAGCGAATTTACTAGCGATTTGGTAAAATTAATAAACTTAACATATTAATTGTTTAATTTTTTTGATGTAGATTATTTACAAATTGAACACTCTACAAGAATCTACAAGGCTTATTTTAATCAAAAAACAAATTAAGTGCGTATTTAAGCAAAACGCCGACTTATGAGTGTGGCAGGGTGAAATTGATCTCGAGCGAATTTAGAGCGAAAGTGATTTCTGTGGCACCCCTTTATATTAGCAGACAGCTTAAGCTACCCCAAATATATGGTAAATTTGTGTTCTTTAAATTAAAAGCCGAAAATAATGCAATCCAAATTATTTTTTTTCCACCAGCGTGCTACATACAAGGCAGAACTTCAGCAAAGCTCTCAACAACCAGGCCTTCTTAATGGCAACTTAGATGCCGACTCTTGCGTTTAGGTAGCAGCGCGAGATTCTAAGTTCGATCCCCAGAGAAGGAAGATGAATTTAAAAACTTAAAGAAAACTAATTTAATATAAAAATATGTAAAGTTTCCTAATTTACTTTTAGGACAAAAGATTAAAACAGTAACCGAAAAGGTAACCTGTAACCGCTAAAAACACTTTAAAATTTGAAACCGAAACCGTAACGTAACCCAAAAAAAATTTGTTTCTTATAACCGTAACCGTATAACCTTTATTTACAAAACCGGTTATCAGTACCGTAACCGAAACAAATATATGGGTTAATTTCGGTTTTTCCTCTACTAGCACAATGAAAATTCTAATGGGCTGGCATTACTACGAAGTGCCTGAAAAGTATCTTATGTCCATTGGTGCTAAACAGTCATATAGCATAGAAGCTAGGTACTCAGACGCTGGAAATTTGGTCGAAGCGGAAATTGTTTGATAATTTGCAGAGCCGCTCCGACAATGTAGTTCAACATCTTTCGGATGCATTTTGTGTGGGGCTGGAGGTATATGCAGTGTTCTTTATTTTGGCCTGTGGGAACAAAACGTGACTACTGAGACATACTCCTATAACGACAACCCAAAACGCATCGGAAGATTGGATCTAGCACATTAAACCAGAGATAATAAGCCAGATCCATGGACCGGAGGCGGAAATGTTTGTAAAGTAAAATGTTTTTTTTAGCAAAGAAACATTAACTTTGTGTTTCATTTCGAGACCGCCAGTTTTGGCTTTTTCGTGCTCATGGTGGAATTAATAAGGTGAAGCTAGGCATACATATTTTGGCCCTCAGCAGAGGCTGGCGGCTTCACCTTGTTAATTGCACATGGTGCGTGCTTAGTTAAACCAAATTGAACATCTATGATTGTTAGAAAGAACTCGCACTTGTACACTCGAATAATGGACAACATTAATTCGATTGTATTGCAGTATACGCGTATATGATCACGGTATCATGTACAAAAAAATCTGAAAAATTAAACAGTTCGAATTAACAATATATAATATGTATTCTTAATAAATTTACTCTCGAAACAAAAAGTTTTGAGTTTTGAGACCGTCCGACCCACATTCTTAATTCAAGTCTAATAAATTCTAAAGGGATTCTCAATACAGTCTTAAAACAGTTTATGAACTGAGTCAACTAAATTCTGAAGATGGTACTTGAAACTACGCCAATCCAAAGGTAATTAATTAACCAAAGACTAAGATGGTCAGTCCATATCCAAATTGTTAGAACCATGATTGAATTTTAAGAACAGATTAAATTTAAAATAACTCGCATTTTCCATGGTACTCTTGTCAGCTTTTTTTATCTTGCTGCTATGTAGGAAGAGTCCACAAGCCGAACCTTAAGCTATTTCAAGTCAGATAGGGTTCAGGCTCGAGGTCAACAATTTGGAACGTTCTGTTCGGGGGTCGGTTGTTATTCGGAGTTCGGTTCAGGACTGGCTTGGCATCTTTGTTACTTTGGCTTGGAAATTACAGGGTTGCCCATATTCGACGGACCCATCTGGCAACGCCATAACTTTTGACAGAGATGTCAGATCGCTTAATGACATACCGCGTTTAAGGCGTCAGTCCAAGCAGATTTTTACCATGGAACAATACACGCCACGCGAGCGCTCTGAAATAGTTGAAATTTACATTCAACAGAACAAGTCAGTGTGAAAACTCAACGTGCTTTTAAAAATTAAATTAAGCCCATTTCACATTGAATGGGACCGTAAATAAGCAAAATTGCCGTATTTACGCCACTGAAAATCCTCAGGAGATTCAAGAAGTGCCTCTTCATGACGAAAAAGTCACAGTTTGGTGCGGCGTTAGTGCGAAAACGGTCATTGGGCCGTTTTTCTTCAAAATGAAAATGGCCATGCTGTTACCATCAACCAGGAGCGTTATCGCGACATGATGACCAATTTTGTGATGCCAATTATTCGTCGAAAGCGTATGAGGCAGTTCTGGTTTCAACAAGACGGCGCTCCACCGCACACAAGTCGCATAACAATCGATTTTCTGAAGAAATTGTTTCCGGGCCGTTTGATGTCGAAAAAGTGGTGATTTGGACTGGCCACCGCGTTCGCCCGATTTGACGCCGCCTGACTTCTTCTTGTGGGGATATTTGAAGTCAAAGGTTTACGTTAACAAGCCAAGGACCGTAGAAGAGCTCAAGGACAACATTCGTGAAGAAATAGCCGCTATTCCGGCCGAAATGTTGGCGAAATCGATGGAATCTACTTGCTGCAAAAAGGGCACAGTACGCCATCAACGCCAGAGGCACCAATGATGATGAGATATGCTAATCAAAAATTGATGAAACAAATCTATGGAACAAATTAAATGATTAAGATTGAACCGCCAAATTATTATTTTTTTCTTTGATTTAAAAAAAAAAAACATGGGTCCGTCGAATATGGGCAACCCTTTTAAAAAGTAACTGGTATTTGAAATGGGAAGGGTAGCCCCACCTTCTTCTTTCCAATTTGACTTGTACCTTATTTCCTTTTCATCAGCTCTTAATTACTTATCAATTCCGGTCATATTATTGAGAAATTTCAAATATTTCTTGTTTTCTCTCTAGTTTTTTTATGTTGAACAAAAGGCCTTGAATAGTATCTATCTGATATTCATTCGACTTATATCAAATGCCATTCAACTCAGTATGTACTTCCCGGATCATCTTCATAAAACAATAACAAACTTGCAATTATGCCATAAAAAAATAACAACATAAAAATCTTGAAACTTTCTTATCCGATCGCACTAAAAGCTCGCCTCACGTAATACAGGAGTGCTTAAATGCATAGAACAACAACATCGCAGCATCCGATAGAGCCACAGCCAATAACAAGGCAGCCTGGCAAAACATGGCCATAAAGCTAGTCGAAATCTTGGCTAAGTGGCAGTCAAGTGCAAAACGCTTAAAAAATAATTCTAAGTAGACAAGTGAGATGAGAACCTGCACGGAATGAAGGCAATCACACAATCACAACACACACAACGAAATCGAAACGACAAATGCGATAACAGAAAGAGAGACAAATAGTCAATGTTCTTGGCCCTGGCTGATACTATTTGCACACTTGGCTGCCTCCACTTGGCGTATACGCAATGTCGGCCATTGCAAAAAAGAACGCCACTAACTAGGCAGGCGTCTCTTCTGTAAGCGTGTGTGTTTCCTTGATTTACATCTGTGGTTGTTGTTCAGTAGTTGGTTGACGTTAGTTTTCGCTTTCAAGTCTGCCTCAGCAGGTTGTTTGCCTCAACGTTGATTTTTATGTTTTTTGGCCAAAATACTCGTTTGTTTTTGTGTGCAGTTCTTGGATGACCAGTTTTGTAAACTTTTTGCCACTGCAGTTTTTCTATATAGTATAATGCACATATCTGTGACTGTTGTTGTTGTTTTGAACACTCAGGTATTTATCTGTAACTTGTTTGACTTTTATTTTTGGTCAGCTTAAGACAAAAAAAAAAAAAAAGTAGCCAAAACCAATTTGGTTGTTGATATTGACTTTTAGTTAGCTAATTGGGCATTTTATACATTTTTGAATAATTTGAGATTTTGATTTGTGTGATAATGAGTGAATTAAGTCTTAAGAAAGGATTATGTTCGGAGTCCTTCCTCAGGAAAACCGCTGACAAAATACAAGCTAATCTTTCACTAACTTTTTAAGGCCTTTCAACCGTACCAAATCAAGCACTTACACTCGAATGCAATCCACAGTAACGTAAACAGTAGGGATTTTCTTTGCGAACCACCATAACCACGCCTCTTTTTAGCAAACCTCGATCGATATCCACTCCAATCCTATTGCCTATCGCTTTGGCTCATAAATAAACTCACTCACTTGGAGCTTGCAGCTTCAGTTTTTGGTCTTGGATTTACTTTTTCACTTCTCTGTCTCTTGAAGTCTTGTGGTGTATTGATTTGGCAACATTTTCATATTTACTTTAGGCGTGTGTGTGTGTGTGTGTGTGTGTTAGTCGAGCCATTTGGTAGTTAATAGTTTATGTTATTGTTGCTGCTGCTGCTGCTGCACTGGTCAAGCATTGGTGAAGTATTCGTGTAGATTTTTCAATTGCGAATTTTATTTTGCCTCACTTCTGTTTTTTATGTTTTTGTTTTGTTATTTGTTTGTTAGCGTGTCATGAGTATAGCATTGCATTAGATTTACCCAAGCACAGTGGAGCAGAAATAGTTAGACAGTCAGACACAACCTAAATCTGTATAAAAAGTATTTATTGATTCTACTAATGAGTAATAACTTTCATACGACAAAAGAACACTTGGCTTGAAATCTTGCTTCATTCGGCTCCTTTTTCCATATAGCCGTTACCGTTTATTCGTATAAGAGCTGAAGATCTGAATGATTTAACAATGGAAGATCAACACCACTTAGAGTCGGGTCTGGACGGTCGTGTGTCTCACCCCCCCAGCCCTTAAGTCTTATAATTTTGAGAATTATTTGTACTTGAATCAAGTACTGAAACTCTTGAATAAAAAAAAGTTTAAAATTCACTCTTGGATCAAGAATTTAACTCTCTAATCAAGAATTTTCACTCGTACATTTTTTTTGAAAATTCTCTATTTTTCCTCTGAGTATATAGGGGGCTGGAATATTGCTGCCCGTTCCAATCCATTATAAAAGAATGCAGCACCATACAAACCTAGAAAACATCACGATGAAGCCAACGAGAACTAAACCGAAACATAACCAAGAGCCAAATGATCCAGACAACGAGAAGCATTTCAATCGTTAACCGAAATACGTAAGAACTTAACGAAGTACGAGCGAGACAACTGCAGAAGTCGACGAAAGCAGAGCAGCAAAGGCGCCAAGACGGGCGGCGAGCTGAGAGTCGATAATGCTTCCAGACGAGGGCAGATAAATGTTGTTCAATCGTTTCAGAAGGAATACGTGTGCTGCAGAGGTGTGAGTGGATTTCGGGCGCTAACGAGGCGTGGAATTCGGGCGAAGTTCGTCGCGTTCAATTTGATTAAAGCTGTCTTCAAGTTGTGCCTAAACGGATGTAACAAACCTTTATATTACTTTTCATTACAATAAAGTAACAACTATTATTTAATCAATAAAGAAAAAGAAACCCCACATACAGGGTTGCCCATATTCGATCGGACCCATTTTTTTTTTTTTTTTTTAAATCAAAAAAAAAAATAAAATTGGGCGGTTGGCAATCTTAATCATTTAATTTGTTCCGGGGTAGATTTTGTTTACATCAATTTTTGAATATGATATTCAAATGGCTGCCTCTGGCGTTGATGGCGTATTGTGCCCTTTTTGCAGCATTTTCCATCGATTTCGCCAACATTTCGGCCGGAATAGCGGCTACTTCTTCACGAATGTTGTCCTTGAGCTCTTCTACGATCCTTGGCTTTAACGTAAACCTTTACTTCAAATATCCCCACAAGAAGAAGTCAGGCGGCGTCAAATCGGGCGAACGCGGTGGCCAATCCAAACCACCAATCTTCGACATCAAACGGCCCGGAAACAATTTCTTCAGAAAATCGATTGTTATGCGACTTGTGTGCGGTGGAGCGCCGTCTTGTTGAAACCAGAACTGCCTCATACGCTTTCGACGAAAAATTGGCATCACAAAATTGGTCATCATGTCGCGATAACGCTCCTGGTTGATGGTAACAGCATGGCCATTTTCATTTTGGAAGAAAAACGGCCCAATGACCGTTTTCGCACTAACGCCGCACCAAACTGTGACTTTTTCTGTCAAAGAAGAGGCACTTCTGAAACTCCTGAGGATTTTCAGTGGCGTAAATACGGCAATTTTGCTATTACGGTCCCATTCAATTGTTAAAATGTGAAATTTTTAAAAGCACGTTGAGTTTTCACAATTGACTTGTTCTGTTGAATGTAAATTTCAACTATTTCAGAGCGCTCGCGTGGCGTGTATTGTTCCATGGTAAAAATCTGCTTGGACTGACGCTTCAAACGCGGTGTCATTAAGCGATCTGACATCTCTGTCAAAAGTTATGGCGTTGCCAGATGGGTCCGTCGAATAAGGACAACCCTGTTCAGATTTTAAGAAATTGTACAAATTGTATTGTTTTCATCTTGCAGATAGTTTCAAATTCACAGTTGGTAAAAGATAAAATTTTTGTGTGTAAAATTCTGAAAAATAAATTTAACATTCTTCTCATCCCTAGCAGAATTAGTTTATTAAACTCACTGTATAGTGGGTTCTGAAAACATACCTCTCGCAAGACCATATAGTGAATTCTGAGTCCAGCGATTTTTCTTCACCCAAACTTATGTTTCCTTTGCCGTTCGATTCGGCGTTAAACTGTGGTCCCTTCTCTTGTGCGAAAATTTAAGGCACACGTAAGAGATTGTGGAGAAGCTTGCTTGGCACCGCTGGAGGAGCTGTCAGCCAATTTTACATTTACTTATGTTTCGTAAAGATGAGCCCTTAACAAGCACTCCGATTTGAGCGAAATAAACTTTGTTGTATAAAGAAATCGGTCATTTGCGAACGCGCTTGTAATTTGTTAGTTTTGTTTTTATATAATTTTTATTATTTTTTTAAAAACAACAAAAAATCTTAATTTTTGGCTCAACTAAATAGGTTTGATCACTAAAACTGTTAAACACAAGTCTGTAAAGCAAAAATTTCAAGGCACTGGGTAACTTAATTAATAAAGGATTTGTTTGTAAAGAATCATAATATTTTTTCAATTTCATTTAGTGAAATTGTTGACTGCATTTTTTTAATTGCTTCAACTAGGGTCCCAAAGTCACTAAACTGTCTTCCTCCTTCGTATATTCTCCTGGACAAAAGTCCCCAAATGTTCTCGATAATGTTAACGGCAGGGAGTAAGGCGGCCACTCGAAGAAAAAAAAGTCGAGATATTTTCAATCTTTTAAATCTTGGAGTAAGCCCGGCATGAGCTTGAAAATTCAATCTCGACTTCCAGGATATTCTACACAATTCAATCCTATAAGGATTGACCCATGCCTTTCGAACTTGAATCATTCCAAATGTGCTTACTTCAATCCCTTTCGAGATCACATGTCCATAAATTGGAGAGCGAGAGCGAAGAAATATAAGTAGCCTTTTAGACATGCAGCAACAACCGATGGGGTTGGTGGTGTGCGATGAAATGCCATTCCATTCATGTTCAGTGCGCGCATGGTCGTGGGTTCGAATCCCAGTTGAGCACAACAATTTTTATATTTATTTGTTTTTTTTCAGAAGTCTTAAATAAACCAAGTTTGAAGTTGATAAGGATGTCCTATGGCATGTGGCCTGGCGGAGGAAAGGAAGAAGAAGAGTTGTCTTTCCTCAAATTAAAAAGTCAAACATGCCAAAAATGATACAGCTTTGGGACTAAATAATTTTTTTTCTAAAATTTTTGCTAATTCAATCTCTTAAAGGATTACCCCGGTATAATTGTAATCTTTCTTGGGATCAAAAAGGCGGATCAACTCAATCCTTTTTCTGATCGGTTCAAGCATATCCGGGATTACGTTGTTTTCATTACCGCTTGGGAATGATTTGATCCCGTATGGATTGATTTTTTTTTATTTTTTCCATAGTCAGCTTTATTACGAAGAAAATTATCACAAACGTTTTGACTAGTGTTGTTCATAGTGTTCAGTCATCAAAAAGTGTGAAGTCAAAAGTGTAAAAACCTATTCATGAGCTACAAAAATAGAGCAATACATTTTGCAAAATCTAAATTACTGTTGCATTTGTCAATGTTACTTTTTTTCTTTGTATATAATGAGTAAACAAATGAAGGTTCAAAATAAAAAGAAAAGATAGAAAATCTTAATTGAGCAAAGAAAGAGGGAAAAATGTGAGCAAGATTTTTCAAACCTATTCAGCTGAGTGGCAATTGTTCTAAAGTAAAAATTCTTACGCTTACTTTGTAGAGTGTTCATCTTCTTTATTTTGAGAACGTTTCTCAGGAAAAATTACAATGCTTGATGGCATTAAAGTGTTAGGGGAAAAAACTGATCTATTTGAAATGACCTGTTTCTTTTTTTAGCCTCCCAAACCTAAACTCGAACCGAAGCTTTTCAGCTTGAAAAAGACTCGGTTCAAAGAATATCTTTAGTCAGTTTTTTCAGAGCTTCAGAGCTGATAGTGCTAAATGGGAGCATTACCATTTCCAAATTATTTCCTAAACTGCATTTATGACTCAAGTCAAGTTCTTAAATGGCAAATCAAGTGCGTTTATTGATGTACATAGAAGGTGGCCCTGGTAGAAGAACTAATGAATGATTACTATAATGAACAGGCCATTCATTGATAAAAGTTTTTAATAGCTTTGTTAACTGAAAGCTTCCCTTAACAAAAAATTTCTGCTTCATTTTGTTCATGAACCAAGTTTCGAAGCAAAAATCTTATTTTCGATAAGTAAAGGCAACGGTTTAAGCAAAAGCTGAACCCAATACCCTTCCAAGAGGTTTGAACCCCGGCCAGAATTTCAAAGGTTTGCAAACTTGGTCAGAGCCGTTTTCTCATTAAGTTTTACTTGAAGTGAAAATGGATAACAAAGTATTTGTTGGTTGTTCAATGTCATCATGACATTATATAATAAGGATCTATGAATATAGATAGGAATATAGGATTCTATATCATTAATTAAAAAGATTTAAGGTTTTGTTATTCTTTTTTTGTACCAGGCTCTTTTTTCACCAAATTATGTAAAGTCCCCTGGCGCCAGTGCTTAATGTTGCTAAGAAGAACTCAGTCTTTTCGGTTCCATGAATATCGGTTGTCGAATACCGGTGATACAAAGATTTAAAATAGTGGTTCCGGTTACGTTTGATTCCCCCTGATTATAATTTAATTCAAATTGGCTCTCCGCTCTCACCTCTTCCCCCGCCCCCTCCGTTTTCCTGCGCTCTCTACTCTTTTCCTACCCCACACAATCCTCTCCTCTCTTGTTTATTGCTATTTCATTCTAACTCCATGTCTCCATACGCTATCATCTGTCTCAGAAACCAGGAGATAGATTTTTGTATGTATCACCTACTACCAAATTGCGTGATTGGTTCCCTGCTCTCTTGCTCTCTTAACAAAAACCTTCGTCCACAATTTTGCCTAAGCGCCATAAGAGGCCCAATTATGTGGCCCATACAAACCTTTTTTATTTTCACCCACTTCGTGTGGGTGAGTTTTTTGATTTATCTTTCCGCCCTCATAACTCCACTCCAATAGTTGATTAGAAGACTAAAATTTTAGAGAGCGAGTTTCTCATTGATGGCAACAACATATTAAATTTTGGTGCTGATCGTATGGGGCAGTTTTGTATGCTTATTCTGCTATGCCTTGGATAAAACTCGTCAAACATAAATGCGAGCGTCGCCTTGATATAAGCTAGTATATTCAGTTAATCATATATTATGTTTATCCATACGACAAACCTCTGAGGAAGATATTTTTTTGTTCCATATCACATACGGGGTGTCACAGAAATCTCTAGAGATTTTGGCCTCGGTTGGTTTGCAAAACGCTCGAAAAATCCGTCGGTGTCCCAGAACTTCAAGAGATTTCATTTTCTTATTTGAAAATCGAGTTGGAAGGTTTGTGTACATGCTTAATGGTCCATCTCTATCCAATCTATAAACAGGGTTGCCCTTTCTCGCAAAAAAAATTTCCCATCTTCTAGTTATGAGTTAATTTGATGTTTAAATGAAATTTTTTGATTGTGTTATATGTTTTATGATGCATTTTTTAAATTATAATTCAAATTTAAGTCAGATTCTCTAAAAATAAAATGCAAAATTTAAAAAATTTTTTTGCGCCAATCATAAAATGTAACCTGACAACCCTTAGCGCTCGTTGGTAAACAGAGGGCGCCACCAAATGTAAAGGGCGCCAGCTGAGGTTGAGTAGCGAGTTGGATTGTCAACATTCGGTTGGTTTTGCAAACAATTATTGAAACGCAAATTTTAATATTAAAACAAATAAAATATTTAATTCATTTGATGCAACCCATCCAGAAAAAGAATTTAGGTAACATTTCCAAAATAAAATTTGGTTATCAAAATTGTTTGGGTGGTGAATTAAGCTAAGTCTCCCATCAAAAAACGAGAGATTTAAAACCAACCAAAAGAGATTTCTGTGACACCGAGAATTGGTTTGGGTTGGAATTTGGTTAATTTTTGGAACACGTGATGCAAACTAGGAAGCGATCTCTACACACAAGGAATTGTAAACACTTGCTTAAACAATAATGTTTACACAATGCCACAATGGATGGAGCCTACAGGGAGGTTATGCTGGTCACTTGATTGCGGCAGACCATGATCATTGTTGTTGTTGTTGTTGTTGTTGGTGCAGGCAGGCACGTTCTGAAACGAAATCTCGCTTAATTGTTTAGCTGTAAAGTCAAGCTTTGGTCTATTGTTCAGTCTATTGTATCGGGGAGACAACAATTCCGCTTATCTGCTGTGAAATCGAAAAGCTGCAACAGCTGCAAATTACCAGACTGCATTGGCGATCGTTCATTTTTTAACAGACAATTGCGAAAATTTTCAGTTTTAAAAGTATTAATACTTATAATTATGTATGTTAATGTATTAAAAAGGGACATAACCATTATTATTGCAACATTTCGCTAGGACAAAAACTCTTGCTTTGTTTTGAAGAGAGGTTTTTACATGCGTCGTTTACAGTTTGGTATTTGGGGAATGGAAGTTAAGAAGTTCGGAAATTGCATGTTAAGCTGTAATTTTAATGAAACGAGCAAATGACACCAGCTATAAAGTAAGCGAGACAGAGGCGTGGTTAGAGAAAGGGCTACAAATGAGGTATATGCTGATGGCATTGTTTACATTATACACTTCGGCAAACCCCTTTAATTTACAATAATTGGTCTGTTTTTCTCAAATTTTCAAGCTCAGTTTGTAGAAAGTCGAAAGGTTATTCTGTAAGGCATTATATTTCCAGCGAAACACATATTTTAATATAGCTTAACTGTTTTCAAATTGGTAATAAACGAACTGGTGCTTCCGCTTATAATT